>KB309465.1:37561-102250 GCA_000328365.1 Capitella teleta
AATTGAGAAGTAACTCGTAGTTTCAGTGCCATGAGTGCTCCGTTTTATGCACGAGAACGAGCATCTGAGGAGAAAAACGAGAATGTGGGAAGATAATCATAACGGTACGCGCACGTTATGATTATGAGATTGAGCGTTATGATTATCGGAATGAGTGGCGGAATCATAACACATTGCACGTTATGATTTATTGTGCGTTATGATAGTTTGAAGTTCATACTCATAAGTCGCTTTTTTCGCATGATACGAAACTTGCGAAGAGGGTTCAAGGTATATTGTGAACGAAATTTCATAAGATTGATATACTATATGTATCAGTCATAAGTTCCCAATTAACTTGAATGCGAATCACTCACCTTCAAAGGAAAGTAATGTTGTGCTAATGTCAGCTTTCTGCGTGTAAGGGTAGTTAGTTTCTTTTGTATTCGCCAGGGGAACCCTGATGTAGATAAAGTATCAGTACCGACAGTATAACAAATTTCTCCATTTTGTTTCCATGTTTTGAAGATTTAAATTCGCGCGACTTCTCTTTGCTACAACTAGTACTCCAATCGTACTTCGGTACTTGCAAATTACTAGTACACTGTGGAATCTAGTATTAAAGACTTACTAACGTATCTCTTGGATTTTTCTTTATTCTCAATTTGATTACTTTCAGCCTGGTGGCATTAAGAAAATCTAAGTAAAATATCGGTCGGAAATGACACGTGTCCGGGTATGAGGAATATTGCGTAATTTACCCATTATACACTCTTATATCCAATTTCCACTTTGAGTGTCACGATAAAAATAATATGTTTATGTTGTTTGCTGCTTGTGTCCAAAAGAAAGACACCTCTCTGATTTTACATACACCTGGTGATATTCAGCTTGAGAGGGTATATAATGAATACGTATCAAAATTTGAGCACTTGCACACTTGCATTTGTATGTAATCAAATTTCCTTGAAATAAAAATCCAAATACATGGTCGAATATACTAGTACTGAGCCTTATAACTGACACGCCAATGATACGTGCCATGATTTATTATGGCCCAATTTAATTTTTGGTCAGCCTTTTTGGGCTTGATCTGCAAGAACAGTGAGATATAACCCCGTTGACCTATGTCCACACCTCAGAATCAGCTCTCAACGATCGTGGGAATGAGGTGAGCGAGGAGTTGCTGACTTCAATTAACCTCTCAATTTTACATACACTATTTTGGTGACAAATCTTGGGAATGTACTTGCCGTCCATGACAATTAACACCTTGGAGTGGAATCAGTGGATTTTTTTTTTCCTTTTGGAACTTTAAGAATTTAAGCCTAAGCAGGACTTATCATCATGTCTGTATGTATGTATGTCTGCCGACATTCCATGATATTCATAATCCGGAATTTGGTGTTTCTTGGGGATGAAAGCCCAATTAACAATTATATATATATGAGTTTCAACTCTCTGAGCTGATATTTCTCTCCTCTACTCATCAGTGTCAATGAACTATGATGTGATCATCTCATATTCAGAATGATGTTGACAGTGTTGACCATGTACAGATTAATTCATTTTGGTGTGCTAAATAAATTTTGTGTTCCTATAAAAACTTTGAATATTCTTCTCCCAAATATGTTCCCAGACCCCCCCCCCCCAACGTGGACACCTCCAAAATGAAGCTCCTATAAGCATTTTTCAATCACCAACATAACTGATGTGATTAAAAAGAGTGATAATAAAATGAATAAATAAATGAAAAGATCAATTTGAATTCACAAACCATTTTCACACCCACAAATGCAATAAGACATGGGAAGAAACATAAAATAATTATAAATAAAACTCATTCATTCATTAATTTTTTTTTAAATAAATGGAATTTGTTGCCGCATGTTAAACATGTGAGAAAACTTATGACGGAGTCCTCATCTTGCGCTAAAAACTTACTCACAACATCAATTAGCAATATAATTTTAAGATATTAAACTTTCTGCCATTGCAGCAGTCGCCAGTCTTTTTGTAGCTTCAAACAGGATCTAATATCATTATTAAGGGAATAGAGATCAGCACTTTCCTATTGCATTCAAGTCTAGGTATGTACATGTGATAATTATTGGAACACCCTGTAATTATGGTCACAACATGGCGTATATCCACTGAACTGACGCTACTCTTCTCCATTGTATCATTTCCTGCCATCCCATAATTCGTCTATGTTGACGAAAAATGTAAACTTGTGAATGAATGGATAAGTGCCGTTGAACAACTTATTCTCTCTTTCCTCTAAACATGTCGTCTGTGCACATTCCTCGGGTTTTGAGCTCACGCGGAAAGACGTCTTTGGATGTTGAACGGGAGAACTTCGAAAGGGCTCAGGTTTGTTCGCGTTAACGATCAGCCTCAGGAGCTGTCAGTGCGGTGACCAGTCGGGCTCAACCTCAGGGCTGTCAACGTTAAGTGACACTGGTCTGTTACGCATGTGAGGGTCCAGGCGAAATCGCGAATTAGAATGGTTGTGATAGCCCTCGATGTGAGGTGGCATGATCTAGCTGGATACAAAACATCCACAACTCACAAGTGAACTTGAATCTTGATGCAATTAATTATGAGTATTATCAGTATATGACGTAACCATTATGACAGCAATTGCAAGATTTGAACTGCATGCATAATGATGATAAAGTTGTATCATGTTATTAATGATCATACAATTTTAATTACATTAATGTGTTACAGTGATGATTTTACAGCGCTATCTGGTAATAGATGATCATCAGATTACCAGATCAGATCATATTATGATTATAATTGTCTTATCATGGTTGATGGATTGCTTATGGCATGGAATGATGGATCTTGTTTCAAACCACATTTATTGGTTGCGTCACAATTATATGTGCGATATCCTATAAATTTTGTGGAGTATCAGTCAAGAAGAAGTATAAGATATTATCCCATTATTTTGCATCTAATTTTGCCCCATACTGCTCTGAACTCTCTATTTTGTTGTGATATGCATGATCAGCGCCTGCTGTTAGGTTTTCAATGTCAGTCATGAACATCTAAGCTGGTCTAGACTTGCTCCCCCAACTGCCAAGTGACAAAAGAGCAGCGCTAATAATTCATGTTTGATGGTGCGCTAATAATTGAGCTGATTCACTTTGGTTTACTTTTCTGCTTTTCCTTTCAGACAACAGCCATTCAGAAAGCCATCAACCAACAAGAAACGCCCGTCAAAGAGAAACATGCCAGGGGTATCCTCTGCCTAACTCATCACTCTCTTCTCACCTGAAAACATGAATTATTGAAACTATGTAACCCACTTAATCAAGCTTAGTAGTCAGTCTCTCTCCTTGTTACCAAATTTTTAAACCACTTATTAAATTTTGTCTCATGAAGATGTAACGCCACAGTACTGTGCAATGCCACTGGTGAAATACATGCTTCCCCTTCCCTCTTTATCCTGTTATCTTCTGGTTGAATTTCACTGTTTCAATCGAGTGAAATGAATTCCTTGACGGTGAACGCAGTCATTCTTATTGGTTCTCACAAGGAGAAAGGAGCGGGAATGTTCTGGATGGTCGCAAGGACGCAGCTTCCCCTCCAGGGAAATCCCATCACGTGTTGGAAGTTCTGTCACATGTTGCATAAGCTGCTTCGTGAGGGTCATCCACAGGTTGGTGAAGGCTCTCTCTCTCTTTAAAAAAACATTTATTGTAACACTCGCCAGCATCTTATTATTTTTCCATTGATTTGCTGCAACATTTGATTTCAAAGTATTGAATATTGATTACTGATTTCCAGCATTTTTTTTTCTTTGAATACATTGTACCATCATAGATACATAATGACTCATTTGTATATTGCGTTCTATTTTTTTTTTTTTTTTTTGTGGAATGACGGGACATTCTTTATCGATTTCTCCTCTCATATGTGACGCTGCAAAAGGTAATGAGTTGCTTGTCGCAAATGTAGAAGCTTATGAAACAGCATGAAAACAGGGCTAAGGTCAAAAAAAATTATTTTTATTTTTATTTTTTTCACGGATTCAGATGCATCAAGACCTTAGCTATTGATTGCACCAGTCATTGAATACATTATTATTTATTTATTAATCATAATTTACTCCAAAATGGGTGTTTTACTTTTAAAATGGCAACCAAAGATAACCAAGAAGAAATTGATCTCCAATGGCTACTTTTCATGTCATATCAACCATGACCAATGACTAATGACGTATTTTTCACCTTCATTACTAGAAGCCAAATTTTGTCACAATCCCAAAATTGAACTTAGTTTGGTCAGAATCCAATGACAAAGATGACTTCTGAGCGATTTTATGCACAAAAATGGCATATTTAGGGCACTTTGCTCTGTCTCAAAACGTGCGTTGCCATGGTAATGGAAAGTCAGCTTTCAATTTTCTGTCAGTTGTTTACTTTGACTTATACTAAAAAAAGGTCAAGTGTTGAATGAATTTCAAAGTCTGGGATCACTGGCGCAATGCCTGTCTCTCTGACTTCACAATACTTCTCCTGGTTACAGGACCCCCCAAAGGTGGCACGGCATGTAAGCGAGTTATGATCACAAGCGAGCATCAACAATGGATCACACACTTTGGCGATGACAATACCATCTTTGTCCAACCAGGTACCACATTTCGACACAATGCAGTTTGTCATGCTGTGCTGTACATGAGGGTTTTCAGGCCACAAAATTTGAACCTGGCAAGTTGCATACTAATGGCTGTAACTTCACCATCTTGGGAAATAATTGATTTTGTGTGTCAATGTGTTGGAAATTGAATCTGCTACAACATGAAATAGATCAATCAATTTTTTTATTTTTTCAACAAACGACTCATTTCAGTGTGCGGCGTCACATATTACCATATTTCTGAATTCTAAGCCACTTGGCTCAATTCTGATGAACTGATAATCCATCAAGAGCTTCCAGGGTAATCTATACGAAAGAGCAGAATGCCTTTAATGAGCATTTAATCACCAATGTTTTGTGTGGCACTGTGTTAATATAATATTCCAGCATTGAATTCCTCTGTTTCTTTGACCTACTTTTTTCAGCTGTGCATTAATCCATCAATACCCTTAAAGAAGACCTCTGTTCATTTTGGAACCTTTTTAGAGCGAAATATTTGAAAAACTGAAGATATTCAAGACAAATTAAAAGACGAATTTCCTGCTCAGGCAGAATAGCTTGAAACAAGATGAGTGCGAAATTTCTTTTATGAGAATTGCTGAAAGATCTGCTCACTGGACGGCTCCCATTGTTAACAATAGGAGAATTACTTTTGTCACATGACTACAGTCTGAAATCGAACGCGAGAAGAAAGCGAGATTTTAAACCTCAAATTCGATGTATCTAGGAATTAGCCCACAGCAAGCATATTGTCTAAAAATATGTAAGTCAAAAGGCGTATTTGTCTTTTGGGATGCATCCTCTATCATCTGTTACTAGTTCAAAACAATCAGAGGTCATCTTTAAGGTTATTCAGAACAAGGCTTAGAGCTGCCATGGAAGAGTGCCTGGAATAATTGTACATGAATTGCATAATAGCATATTGCATAATAGCGATGTCCTGGTGTTCTCACCCCAAGGACGATTGTTGATTATTATTGATTATTGATCCAATTGATTTAAAGCTTCCTTGGATCAGGTTGATCAATACAACATCAACACATTCTCCTAACTCATGTATACGTTTACGATTTGCATTGATCGAGGGACTGAAATGATGGAATCTATTTTGCTACAGAGAAAAAGAGAATGCTCAGCTAATTTCCCTTTGCAGGCTCAGCTGAATCAATGCAATCATATTAATCTCCAACCCTAATCAGATATATTTTTCTAAATTGAGAGCTTTTGTTTTCAGTCCATTCCTGATTCTCTTCGATACCAAAGTCTGATTGTTGACCTGGGGAAGTTGTGGGGTCACTTGAGAGAAGGCTACGGTCAGCTGATAGCCCATTACTGCAAGCTGCTTGGCCAGAAGCTTCAATTCCATCAGAAAGTGAGTTTTCTCTTCAACAGCTGCGTTCAGCTGCCTCAAACCAGTCTGGGCAATTTTTCCTCTCTCATTAAATTTTCCTCTTTGTACATGTATCACATGTCATGTGCATCCTGCCTGGTTTCTAGTAATTAATATCTCAGAATTTTTTTGCCGTTTCATGACAATTTCTTCTTTCTATTGGACCCATCAGCAAATGAGTTAACTTTCATTCGCCTGGATGTAATTTCACTTGTCAGAAGAAGAAAAAGTTTGGCACTCTGTAAATGTTGTTTCTTATTTAATCAGTTGGTTTGACCACATATTAATTAAATACATTAACCAAAGTTAATTTGTTATTTGAGAATTTATTTTTTTGCAATGTCAACTTGAACTTTGAAAGCGTCATTAGTCAAATCACAACATTTCACATGAATTAAGTGTAGCAGAAATGAAATCTGACTCCAAAGGTTTGTTAAACTTTAGGCTCATAAATATGAATAGCGTATAAACTATCTCTAGATTTTGATCATCTCCTTTCTTTTACCAGATCAATCATCAAAGGTCTATGTGATTCTATGACATACGCCCCTCACGAATAAATAATTTTTTGCAGAATCCCGATTTTCCGGGCAGCCTTCTTCTTGAATCAGGTCAACTGGACAAGATCTGCAACAATGACATCAACAGCTAGTGAGTGCCAACAACCTCTTCATCACAGATTTTTAAATGAAAATTTCTCCAGTTTCGAACTCAGCGTTGACATGTTGGATTACATGGACGATATTCTCATTCTGCAAAAGCAAGGTCTGCTGCACCTCCTTCTCATATCGCCCCTGATCACGCTTTATTTCTCCATTAGTTTATGGCTCGCTGGACATGTCTCGTTCGAACTCAATGACCAGCAGCGGCCAGTGCAGGCTGTCCCCTCTGATCCAGTGCATCCAGGATTCATGCCAATTGTACGATCGTCTCGTCAAAATCCTCTTCCGACTTCATTCAAGTAAGGACTCCTGAGCAATTATTCTTTCCCCTCCCAGAAATGCACGTGTATTATTCACTTTTCTTTGGGACTCTCTCAGTGATCAGATCCGGTGGGTACGGGGCACGGACGACTCTTTATTTTGTGGTCGGGATTCAGGATTTTTGTGTTTTGTTTTGTTTGTAACTTTGAGACCTGTTCAATTTAAGCTTTAATGGAGTGTCATTGTGAATCACAGAGATTTTGCTGTTCTGTTTGAATTAGAAATTAAATTCACTGTTTTGTTCAACCTTCACTGCTAACAATGTGTACAATGCTCTTGTGTGCTTATAGCTGAATATAAATTATATAATCCTGGAATTGAAGTTCCCAGACATACAGGTTCTAATGATCTGAGAATTTATTGGATTAACCGAGGAATATGAAGGCAGTTGTAACGCGTGTTCTCCTTTTTAGGTCTTCCAGCCGATACGCTTTCAGGTCATCGAGAGCGCTTCTATAAACAGTACAAAATGTAAGCCCCCTCCTGTCTGGAAAAGGCCAACGACCCTTTATTATTTCTCTTCCTCCCACAGTTTGAAGCAGTTCTATCACAGTTCTTCCAATTTACAATACTTCAAAAACCTCATCAGAGTTCCGCATCTTCCTGACGTCAGTAAAACCAAAAATGCTCTCTCCCATTCTTTCAATGTTGTGCGTCACAGGATCCTCCAAACTTCCTACGCGCCTCTGACCTGAGCAGTCATGTGACTCCAGTCGTGGTCGTTCCGGACCAACCTCCGGAGCAGGATGCAGACACCGACTCCCAGGACGCGACGGTGGATATCTTGATTGACACCAATATTCCCGTACGTTCTCATCACACCTTGTATCTCTACATCAACGGCTTCCACAGGAACCAGAACCAGTTGCCGCTCTGTCTGCGTTCAACGGAGCCGCCCCCTCCCCTCCTGCTCCAGATGACCGGGATCTTCTGATATCCCGCTTGATGTCAGAGATCAGTGAGCTGAGGCAGCAGTTGTCCAGGGTGAAAGCAGAGGGCGCTGCCATGGTGGAATCACTGCAGAACCGGTTGAAGGAACTCGAGATGGAATTGGAGGAACTACGCCAGATAGCAGAGGCCTCAGCCAGAGTCAGCGATCATGCCACTCACTGCTTTCAACTTGAGTGTTTTTTTTTTTCTTCAGGAAAATGAAGTTTTGAGGACGTCTATGAGGGACGGGGAGAAGAACATGGAAGCAGCCGCACGATTAGCCGCCATGGAAAGTCAGTTTTACTTGGTACGGATGATGTGATAGTGTTTTTTTGGGGTTTTTTTACCGACAGAGATTTCTAAGTCGAACGAGGAGAAGTTTAAGAAGATGAAGGAGATTTACGCTTCGTTGCGTGAGGAACACGTGAAGTTGCTGCGAACGGTGAGTAGCTGCGGTCACCTCAGTGATGCTTATTGCTTGCTTTCAGCATGCGGATGTCAACAAACAACTTGGTGTTGAACGACAAGAGAAGGAAGAAATTGTTATGGATAAACAGGTATCTCTCATCTGCTTCCTTATCTTATTGTTTTTATTTCTTATTTTTATTTTTTTCAGAATTTGGCACATGAATTGAAGCAGGTGAAGGAGGACAGTGAGTTGGTGAGGGCGTCCATGCAGCAGAGTTCAACGCACTTTGACGCTCAGTCCGCGGCTGCAGCCGCTCTGAAAGTGAAGATGGAACAGGAGAAGCTGGACCTGGAGGACCAGTTGAAGGCCCTGTCTGATTCGCAGGAACATCTGAGGGCTAGTTTAGCAGAGGCCGAGTTAAAATCCGGCTCATTGAACGAAGATTTAACTCAAGCAAACACAGCGAAAGAGAAGTTGGAAGCGCTTCTGAAGAAAGAGATAGCAGATGCTAACCTCCGGATGTTGAGTGAGTGGTGTTATCTTTGCAAGTGGTTATATATGCATGGTTTTAGCATGGTTTTATGACTGCCCAATAGTGTGATTGTGTTTTGTGCATGTTTGTTGTGGTTTGCAGTCAGTGCTGTTGAGGAAGCTGAGAGCATCGTTGAGGACGCAATGGCTCAAGCGGAAAACCCACAACACACAACCGTCCGGTGTTCTCCTGGTAAGACCCGCTTGCTCCTCTGTCGACCCCCTCCCCTCCTCTGTCCTTTTGGCTCTGATACACCTGTCTTACTGATTTGCTGTGTTGCATAAGAAGTCTTCTTGAGTCATGGATAATTTGTTTAGTTTGTATTGTTCATGTGCCATGTGCAGATTGTCAGTTTGCAAGATTTTCAAATTCTCAAGAGATTAAAGAGTTCTATTGTGATAATGAAGGTCCAGCACCAGATACAGAAATGAACATTCTACCAGTATGCAACACCATTTGCATGTAGTTACAGTGTTGTGTATATACAGAGTACCTGATCAACCGTGGTGAGCCAGTCATCGACTGCATCAGCAAATTGAAAGAATCGATCAGTGCATTCAGCACAGATAAAAACGGTTTGCACACAAAATATTCTGTGCTGTTTTTTATCTGAAATTTATTTGCTCACAGAAATTGGCCAAGTTGTGAAGTCCGTGTGTGATTTTTCTCACCATTTGGGCGACACCATTATGCTGGGTTTTGCCACTGGACACGTGGCCGACATAGACGCCTGCCAAGGTGCGTGCCTCTCTCTGTTATCATTCACAATAAGTTTTTCGCAGATCTGACCAATAGATGTAAGGCATCGGGGGAAGCCAGTATGAAACTATTCTCATCTCTTAAGTCAGGTTAGTGCTCCCATGATGGAAGTCCCATTGGAATTTTTTTTGATTATTATTATTTTATTTTTTTAAAGAGAATTTCAGCGATTCAAGTGAGAAGTCGGATGAGGTGTCTGCTCTGGTGAACAGGATACTTGAATTGGCCAAAGAGCTAATGCCAAAGACAGAGGACATTCGTACCGAGGATGTCGGAGATATGGTTGACAAAGAGATGGCTCAGACTTCAAAGTCCATCGAGGCAGCCGCCGCTCGCATTGCCGTGGGTTTTGCTTTCCAAATTTTATTTGAGTTTTCTTACGTTTGTTCATCTCAGGAATTACTGGATAAATCTCGTGGTGAGCACACTGGTCTTCAGTTGGAAGTGAACGAAAGAATTCTGGATTCGTGCAATAGTTTGATGCTGGTATTGATATAAAAAATCAAAAATAAAATAAAATAAACTTTTTATTTATTTTTTTTTATAGGCAATCCGAGTCTTGGTTGAGAAATCCAAGCATTTGCAAAGAGAAATCGTTGGTCAGGGCAGAGTGAGTACTTGGCAAATATTATCGCAGCATGAGCAATTTCTTTCTCTTTTAGGGAATTTCTTCTGCAAAGGAATTTTACAAGAAACATCATCGATGGACAGAAGGCTTAATATCTGGTGCCAAAGCTGTCGGTTGGGGAGCCAATGTCTTATTGTGAGGAGCGATACTGCCACCAAGCAAATAAATAATAACTTCTCTTTCAGGGAATCTGCTGACAAAGTAGTGCGAGGGGAGGGCAAGTTTGAAGAACTGATGGTTTGCTCGCAAGAGATTGCCGCCAGCACCACGCAGCTGGTCGTCGTATCGAAAGTCAAAGCCGCCCGCGACAGCAAATGTTTGCACGAGTTGGCCGAAGCATCACGTGGCGTGACCAGTGCCACTGGCCGAGTGGTCGCGTCGGCTAAATCGGCCGCGCAGATGGTTGAAGACTTAGACACGTTGGACTTCTCTAAACTGACGCTGCATCAAGCGAAGCGGCTGGAGATGGAGTCTCAGGTTCACTTGCTGGAACTTGAGAGCAACGTGGAGAAGGAGCGAGTCAAATTAGCCGAACTCAGACGAACTCACTATAAACTGGCGGCCGAGAGCGAAGCTGTTGAAGAGGTGAGTTTGATTTCTGTCCGCATTCCTCCTCTCCTCTATCTTGATGCGTGCCGTGTACAGATATTAACTTAATTTTATATTTTTGCAGAAGCATTAGACAGCTAGGGTAAGTGATAAGTGTAAGGGCCTCACCATGCATGTCTGTCCTACACTGGGTTGATGAGGTGGCGGTCTCATCTCTTTGTGTTTCAATCACTTCACCCGGTTGTTTTGTTCTAGTCATTGTCATCAGGGATTATGTGTCAATTATTTCATTTACATGTTTTTCATGATTTTATCTGTTGTATTTCTTTTCATTCAATTTCTTTTATAAATTGTTTTGGACAAATTGTTAGACAATACTGTGAGAAAAATGTTGGTTCATAATAAGGGTTGTGTGTTTTTATAGGTGCTCCGATCTGCATAATGTATATTCATGATGCTTTCTTACACATGCATCTGATTCTGCCAAAATGCTTTATTACCATAATCATTCACTCTGGTTCGATTCGGCAGTTTTGATTCTGGCGAAATTATTGGCCATTCGACACCACTGATTATGTTATGTGTACTGTGGCCTAATTTTATTGCCTTTTGCAGGAGTTTGACCCAACCGCTTGACTGAGGAGCAGTGGATCGCATCTCATTCTCATCTCCTGATTCAACTCATTCTCGTATTCATTGGATGTGAAATTTTCCTTTCGTTTTCCCTTTTTCGAATGAACAAAAATGTATCGAAATTGAAATGGCTGAAGACAAACTTGATAATGCAAACAGTATTTGACCTTTTGAACCTCCTGTCTCGTTAAATTTTCGCTGCCTTAAAAGTGTGCTTTGAATCAACTTCTGTTTGCCATAATATTTTGTTTGATCATGATTATTTTTGTGATGTGATTTTGTTTGCAACTTTTCGCATTTATGATTCTCCTTTTTCGACAGTGAATCGAATAAAGAAGTTTGAAGATCAGCATTTTTTTTTTTTTGGTTCTGTGCAATATCTGTGGACACTGAGGGTTTTTATTCTTTTGCTGGTTTTTCTTATTTTCTTAATTGTCACAAAAGTGTTTTTAATTTCTCTCTGCAGATTGGTAAAACAAAATTTAATCCTTTTCCCTTTTTTTCTTAAAAAAAAGAAGTATAATGATGGTTCTTGTTTCTTATATTTTAATCATAGTGTATTCTCCACTATTCATTATTATTATTACTATTATCATTATAAGGATATGCATGATGAATAAATAAAATTATTTATACGATTACTCTCTGAATTTCTTTTTTTATTCATAATTGGAATGCATGGTTATTTACAAAAGAAAACAAATCTTAAAATACAAATGGACCAGAAATGGATTTCAAACAGTGATGAGGGGGGCTCCACTGCTGCCTTCTTTTCCACTCGGCTGAAAACAAAAGAAAAAGTTTGCAAATGTATTTACCACGATGAGAACACTCACGCAGATGAAGACGTGAGAGGGTAGCATGTTCTTGAGCGGACCATCCATGCGGTTAGGGTAGCGCTTGAGGTTGACATGGACCCCAGGAAGAGCCACGTTACCAGCGAGCAGCGGAACAAGGTTGTAGTGCACGTGCTGCGTTGACTGCGGAAGCACTCTGAGATGAACCTGAAAAAATAGATTAAAAACATTGCAATTGTGATGGAAGCAATTTTGAATAAAATCCTCACATGTTTATGTCCTGCAAACATGAAGTTATCAGAGTTGTCCATGCTGAACTCAAGTTCCTGCGAATAAGGAGTTCGGTTGTGGATTTCGTACGTGACTGGGAAGACTTTCTGGATGTAGCCACACGAGGGAGTTAGAAGTTCCACCAGAACAGGAACCAGCTCAATATTGGCGACCGGCAGCGGGACCTCAGTGGTCACAGGAGGAATGGTCGTGCCCGCTGATGACCTGTTCAGAAAGAGTCACGAGGGAGCATAACAGGTTGCAAAAAACATACCGCCTCCAAGTTATGACGTAAGAACCGAGATTAATCGATGGACTGACAGTAGGGTACGCCACGAGACACTGGCATTCATTAACGCATTCATCGCTCTCAACGCTCACTAGATAACCAAAAAATTTAATTATACCTTAACGATAATTACAATAACTAACATCCTTTAAGCTGTGATTCAACTTCATCATCTGTGAAACGCACGGACTGACTCTGGTAGAACAAAATGAAATCAGTGCAAAGGAAGGCATTTGTTGTTGCTGCTATTCCTACCAGGTTCAGCTCAGTGTTGAGTATTTCTATGGTCCACGGAGAGAGGCAACTCATCTCAGCTTGAATCAGGAACGGCTCATCTGAATGAATGCATGCAACAGGAGCAAACTGCAGAACAGGATCTCAATTAAAGGGCTCTTTTTGAATTCTTTCATCAAACCCACTAATAATGAGTTCATTTTCAGGTTGACGTCAAACGGTTTGACAACATCGATGTCAACAATGAGAGATTTCTCACAACGGCAGGTGATGGCGTGGGTGTTCACACTCTGCTCGATGTCATAGGAGACCTAGATGAAATAAAGTTGAAGGAAAACATGATAATGGCAGCTACAGTGGTGGAAGCAGCTGTTCATAGACATCAAAGCGATATTTCAGGTACAAGATGTGCGTGCCACACAAACCTGAGCCACAAAGTTACGAATCCCAACGTCATCACACTGGAGGAAAATATCGCGAGTTATGCTCTCCCCAACCGCTATATCTCCAAAGTTGATTTTCAAAGAGCATGATTTAGAGTCCTGTGCTCCAGACTTACAGTCCAGGGCAACACTCAAATGCGCTGAAAATATATTTTGATCAAAACAAAAGGAAACAAATTTGAGAAACTCACTCTTAGAATCTTCTGACTGTCCACTCTTCATTCTTAAATCGAATCTGATAAATTAAAATTAAAATAATGCAAAAGTGAAGTGAGCGTCAATGAATCCTTACTCAACACCCTTGATCGGTGTGTCTTCCTTGTTGCAGATATTCACCGTCATCTGGTATACCTCTTGCAGCAAACACGGAGAGCAGTGTGCGACTGTGACCTCTAGCTGAGCTGGGCGGCTCACAAGTCTATAACATAAGCTCAATCAATTAACAAAGAGTAATTAAACTCCTCACTTGGTGGATGCCTGCACTTGGATAGACCTCCAATCGGTCGGATCAGTGATTGGCTTCACGGGGAATCTGTGCGAGATCTGCTGCTGCGAAAGGGGCGTGGCCACAGCATCCCCGCCCCCTCTTGGCCACAGAAGAATAGCGCAAATTGAACCTTCATTGCCTAATTCCAGAGCCACTGATGTGATCTATGAGAATCAAGAGGCATGAATGCTTGGAAGGAAATCAAATTCATGGCTCACCTCAAGAGTTTGCCCAACATCGCTTTGATCAGGAACAAAACTGAACGAGTGGGTTTTGATGACCCCAGGCACGAGATAAAGGTCACCGCCCTCAGCGATGGTGTTGTCGTTAGTGATTCCATTGCCATCATTGAGCATGCACTTGCCATGGTAATGCTGTTGCATATAGCATCGGCGTTTAGTTTAAGAGCGAGAGAGAGTGTAAACTCACTTGTTTGTTGAGTAGAATTGAAAGCTTGGAGAATCTGATCGGAAACTGGCAAGTTGTGCTGAAGATTTGCATAAATTTGCATACATAATGAGCTGTTTAATAAAGATTAAGTTACCGTAAAAAGACCTGAATCGTGATTTCTTGGTTTGTCGTGAATGAACTTTGTGTGAACTGAGTCTTGCATTCAACTGAATGAGACGAAACGAGATATATCAATGAAGAAGAGACGAGATTTAATATTCACCAAAGGGGACAATGTTGTGCATCTCGATCGTGATGATCTGAGGGTCTGATGTCGCCAAGGCAACCTTCCACAACTGGCGAGCCTTCTCTGTACATTCCTCAGCGCAATCAGGTTCCGCTTCAGGCCGATTTCCCTTAAAAAAAAAGTAAAAAAATATCTTGAACAGCTACATCAGTATAATCAGAAGTCACTCACGGACATAACTCTGATTAAATTCATTTGGATGCGTGTCTTGTCTTCAATGCTGTTGAGGGTATCTACGGGAAACAAAGCTCAGGAAAAAACTCAAGGGACATAATTAATTCCGAAGCGGGAGCAAAGCAAGGATACGTTGTCCAATCAGTTCTAAGGAAGTCGTAACATAGTCCTGAACTTTGGCAGTGAGGAACGAACACCTAAGAAGCAAGGGGAAAATGTGAAAATGAAATGCCCCAGGAAGAAGAGACGACTGACTTCAGTTCAGTTGAGAGAATGTTCGTTAGGAGGAGCCACCAACGCTCTTGTCGGTAATCAAATGTCACTCTCGAAAGCAGGCTGGAACATGGGAAGTTTTAATCTGAGATTATTAACACTGATAGCGTTTACGTTAATGCCTTGGAGTAATCTTTAGCATGGCAGTACTCAAAACCCATCTGCACCACTGTGAAAATGAGTTTTAGTAAGATGTTGAGGGAATTAAAAAAAGAGTATCTCACTGAGGTAGCGCTTCATACGGGCAGATTTGTACTTCTTGAACTGAGACATCGCGTTGCTCAGCAGAGGTATAATAAGCCACTGAAAAGAGAAACGTGAAATAAATTCCCCTCAATGCAAAATATTCCATTTACCGAGTGGTCAACCTTGAGCTCCTGAACCTGGAGAGCGAGAATTCCGTCTCTCTCCTTCAGCGCGTCAGGGGGGTCAATGCCTGAGATGAAAAGTAGGTCACTAGTTTAGAAAACAAGCATGGGACTCACTCTGGTGGTTCTGTCGCCAAGGCCGTTGCCCAAAAAAATCCAGTTTATCCAATAGCTCAAGAGGATTTGGAGAGGGAGAGTGCAAGTCATTCTGTGAGGGATCGGTTCAAAAAAGAATAAATGGGTGCAGACAAGGGCTCACCTTTTTCAATGCTTCCACCAGCTGCTTGCGCACAGTGGCATGACTCGCTGCTTGCTGGTAGTAAAAACCTGGATGCTGCGTCTGAATGGCGGTTAAACCGAGTTTGATGGCTTCATCAAAGAGATCCCCAAACACCTGGAATCTGAGATAGAGAAAATGCTCATTATATCATTTATATGCATGCACATATGCATAGTACATGTCATCAACCACCAACTATACCTGCAGCAAACGTCGCAGATTCTCCAATAAAAATCGTACAAATTCCACATAAATCAAAGGAATAATTGTAATTAGCAAGTACAATAATTCCCTGTTAAGTCTTCAGGATAATTTATATCGGTATGTGAGATAGATTGCAGAATAGACTGTTCCAGTATTGTGTTATAGATATAATGGAGATGTACTCACTGTTTGGACATCCAGGCACAGTTCTCAAAAGCCAGTTCAGGGTTTCCGGCTCGGCTCTTGAAATAATCAATATGTTTCCTGAATTGACTGATGGCATCCAGAGGAGAGTTGTGTTGGAAAGACAAACGACAGATCTGCCAAAAAATATTGAAAATGGAAGACTAAGCAGACGAGAGATGAGCTGACCTTGTAGTTGATGTAACCACCAATGGTTTTCACTTCAAGAATATTCGTATCATGCATCCGTAACTCCAACATATGGCCGTAAGCTTGTTTGTAATGTCTGTGCAATGACAATAATGGTATCAATGTTCATAGCATTTGCACAGATGTAAGATAGCAATAAAAGACAGCAATAAAAATAATAAAAAATCAATAAATTACTTTAGAGCAGTGTGAGAATCCTGTTTCAGCTCGTTAAAGAAAGCAATCTTGAATTGATGTCTGACGTAGAGAAGCTGTTTGAATATACACAATTGATACAAATCACAATACTATTGAATCCAATATAACCTGATGAGTTGTCTTGTTTAAGAATTCTTTGTGTGATTTCACACGGCGTGCTTCCGTGTGATAATAGCTCTGAGACAACTCGTAGAATGCGTTCTCCAATCTGAAAATAGGGAAAAACCACCATTGATTCAAGTCATTATGAAAGATGCAGGCTTGTGATAAGAGGTGCTAGCAGATGGTGCTTTTTACCTGATTGTGTAGCCCAGCAGGTGATCAGTGAGCGGTAAAACAAAAAGAGATTTAGCAGACAATTCGCATGAACTGCACAAGGAAGCTGCGCGTTCTGCTGCCACGA
This sequence comes from Capitella teleta, assembly GCA_000328365.1. Taxonomy (NCBI): domain Eukaryota; kingdom Metazoa; phylum Annelida; class Polychaeta; family Capitellidae; genus Capitella; species Capitella teleta. Next base: position 54,517 of record KB309465.1, read on the forward strand.
CATCCTCTCCTGCGAAGAGAGAAAGCGCTGCGTGACTGAGAAGCAGCTATCAGCTCATACCTGGTGGTAAAGGAGCGTTCTTCTGAATGAGAACCACACAAACTCTGGTGCTTCTGCCTGAGAGGCTGTCACTGTTGAAGACAGTGAAATTAATACAAGCGATTAGAGAGGAAACTTGAATTAAGAATATTTCATCTTGAAATAAAATTGCAATTGTAAAACGTACCGGACAATCTGCACTTTGGTGGCACACTCCATCTGTCTCTCCTTCCACATGACCTCATCCCAGTCAAGGTCAAAGAAACAGACCACTACAGCCGGAACCTGCTGAAGGTGCTTGCTCATCCATCCTGTTTTCAACACCCCCCTCGGCATGTACCATTCATAAGATGTACGCTGGATTTGGTTAAAAAAAAAAGTAGCACATGTATCCAAAAGAATGGAGGCAACGACTCACTTTTGTTTTGCACTTGGGGTACTCATGATCTGCTCCGAGTACTCTGAACTGCAGAGGCACACGATCAGGACGGCGGTTGTTGCAGAAGGAGTCCCAGATTGCCGTGTGCACAGCGTTGTACGTGGTGTCCAGGCCTGTTAGTACGACCAGACCAGTCGGCCGGCAGAGAAGTACGTCAGGAAATTCACTTGCCCAGGACATGATTGATCGTGGTTTTTCACAGATGTGAATGCTGAAATGTTTAAGATTATTCACGCTGTGTGGATCATTCAGAATGAGGCTCACTTCAGGGTACTTTGTTAATATGATTACAATGGGTAGAAAAGTGATAAAAGTGCTCAAACTTCCCTCAGTATTTTATGAGCTCCCTTTATGAGATAATCCTTCTCAAGATTCTGTCATTTTTGTGAAAACATCGTACCATAAATATGAGCGGTCAAAACCCGGGGTCACAACCGTCAAATATTGCAGCAGTTTCTCGATCATACATCAAATTAGATGTGTAGTTCATCTCTATTTTCTTGCTTCGCTGCCTCCGACTCCTCGAATCACTCGAAATTTAGCATTAATGCGTGCACGTGCTGCCTCGTTTGCCCCCCGCCAAGACTTTCTTCGCGGGCTCAGATCCACTCGCTTGATCTCCATTCATAACTTTGTAATCTCGTTCGTTCCGCTCCTGAACATCGCTTAACTCAGCGACCAATTAAATGAAAGACTGTAAGACTGTTCGCCTACGATTCATTCGCTTTGTTTAATTAACTTGTTAAGCGTTAAACGGGGAGGCGCCATTTGTTGTTTAAACTGACCCGACTTCAAAGAAATCGCCGACAATTGATGTGTCTTGGCTGACTGTAATTCTGTGACCAGAATGTTTATCTTCGGATCAGCAGTTTGCAAGCGCAGATTGCAGAGCTCATTCCACTCTCAATTTTACCTATGAATGCCAATGTTTATCCAGACGACTTTTGAAAAGATTCAAAGAGGTTGCGGACAGCACATGCTCATGCAGTTGAACCATTTCAGCAGTTTTCTTCCCTGAGTAAGAAAGAATGTTGCCTGGCTGAGGTCTTTGCTGCTGGCTTACTCACTTTGAAATGGTGACAATGGTGGATTCTGCACAGTTGGCCTAATGTTTGAACTTTTCTCCTACATTAACATTTAGTCGGTTTTAATTTCATGGACGAAAACTTGCTTAACAATTGAATGATCAATACGGGACTATAAGCCAGATCTATATTGACCTGAGTCTTTGATCAGGAATTAACAGACTTTCTGAGTGTGTGACGGTCATCGTGACTGTCACCAGTTCACTTTGTAGACTACGTACTGCGTACACACACTTATACCAGAATACATTGTATTACACTGAATACAAGACTCCAGATTACAGAGTGTAACAAGCTCCCTGTAGGTAGCTGAGCAGTTCTAGCTATTACATTAGTATTATAATTATTGACTCCATACTCATGATACTGATACTCATGATTATGATACTGAACATCATAGAATTGATAGACTCATACTGTCACTCATAGTGAGTATCATAGTCATCATAGTCAAACGCCCCCTGAATGGTCTCGACCGCTCAGAAACTGCTGAAGGAGTTAGCAATCAAGAATTTCAGAAACATCAAAGTAATTGCAAGGAAGTGATTGGCATGATACGATTACACGATTATTGCCATAAAATCGAATTATCTTCAAAAAAGTAACAAACCATTTCAGATCATTTCACAGCTGTCAAAAATACTTATCGGTAAAATTTGTCGGGTGCGCTGTGCTGATAAGCATTTGTCTGTATCATAACGCATTATAACGCATTTTTTTTTTTTTTTTCCAAGCGTTATGATGAAGCCTTCCGATTGCTGGAACAAAGATACTCCATTTACTATGATTTAGGATTTTAGGGTGGAGTATCTTTGGCTACCACGTGCTGCTCCAGTACAAAATTATACAGCTGTTAAGTGCAGCGGCATACCATCCATGAAAGAAGGAGAGCTCGCTAGAACTGCAGCCCCCAGAAGTAATTATATTTTGTCAAATTGAGGACAGCACCACAGAACATTGATATCACACCAATCAAGCCAATTAAGCTAGGCAAGAGAGAAATCAGTATTTCCAGAATTAAACTTCTCACCAAGACTTAGTGACCGTCTAGGAATGGCTGAAGAAATTGAATCCGCGTAAAGCATCTGGCCCAAATTCCATCTTTCCAACTGTCTACCTCAGACGAGCATCAACAGAACTATGACTAGTACAAGCCTGCCCAATCCATGTTGGACGAGTCCTCGTATGCACTTTGCGTGGTCTTCACTGACAGATGCCATATGTTGATGTGGATATAAGACGATTGGTAGATGATCATGGAGTAGATGAATTTTAATAACAGAGGACTGGCGATATAAATTTTAAATAAACAAATAAAATGATCAGGACAAATAATTTCCAACTTCCAAGACTGGTGAATTACTCTAATAAACTAAATAAAGAACTTTGTCCAAAACGTGTCTGTCTTAGTGGCAGATAATGCGGCCAGTGGATAGTTGTTCCTGCTTAGCTAGTGCAAGCAAAAAGATGACCGTTTTAAGAGCGACTTTTGGTCTTTTCTCAGCCCAAGGATTGAAGGAAAACATATATTAGGCTGGCGCCCTAGCTGACCGTCCTAAATTCGGAAAATGCGCTCTACTCTCTGGACGCGACATGCCCACTCTCATTATTATTCTATGGCTGGCCTTGGGAAGAGGGGAGAAATTCGGGCCAAAGCATCGGCGATTTTATTCTCGCTTCCTTTTATGTAGCCTATTGTACACTATGGGCTACCACGTCAAATTTGCGAGCACACAATAGAAGCCGTTGTTGCCTGGGCGAAACATCCCTGATTTGCTTGAAGATGCTCCCCAGAGGCCCTTGATCCGTTAGAGTACGGCAACAATTAGTCCCTTGAGGCTTGCGTCTGTCTGCATGGATGGTGTGGCTGGAAGAGGATTAAACAATTTGAGCGTTGGCGTCTTAGACAAATCCTCTTTGATTGCTTCGAATGCTGCCTGCTGCTGAGATTCTCATTGGTAGATGGTGTTAATTTACTTCACTAGCCCTCGCCAGTTTGGAGACGTTCTTGCAATACCATTTCATATACGAGACAAGGAACGACTGCAGGGTTGCCTTGTCATTCGGTGCTTCCATATACCGTTGATTGCTTCGACTGTTGAGTCATTTATACTCATTCCACCTGCAGATATATTTTGCCCAAAGAATCTGACCCTCGGCTGTCGGAATGGTAGCTTTTTTGAGTCCGGACAAAGTTCTTTATTTAGTTTATTAGAGTAACAATTAAAGTATTCATTCTTGAAATTATATATCCTGATATTCTGACCCATTTACTTTATCTTTATTGTGATGGTGAATGAAAAGTAAGAAAAAGGCATGCTTATGCCATCAACACTGCATGATATGAATTATACTGCTATAGGTGCCCAATACTGAAGTTCCATATATATTGGCTTTGATGCAATCATCAATGACATCAAAGTAATTTGTCATGCCGACAACAGCATAGCTGGGGGCAAGTGTGTTCGTGTATACGAGACGATTAAGGAAGTTTGCTTCATTGAAGGAAAAATTAGTTACATCGCACGCCAAAAGGCTGTGCTGAGTGTGTTTCCAGCAGACAACTTTTTTAGTGGCAAAAATTGTGTACAAAAGAACGTGCAATTCATCATTTTTGTTTTTAACTCTGCATAACCAATATGCATGTAATTAAAGGATTAAACATGCACCGGTACCATGCAGGGACCATAATAGTTATAGCAGAAAAAGAGGAAAAAAAAAAAAGACCTTAAAATCCTTGTATCATGAACAGGGCCTTTATGCAAAAATTTACAATAAAAAAAGGCTCAGTAACTAGTTAAGATGGAAAGTATAAACCAGAAATGTGTATAATTATATAAGCACCATAAGAATATCACATTGTTACATAACAATCTTAAAATGGAAAAATCTGTTCACAAAAGAAAAGTCATCTACAAAACCAAAACCAGAATAAGATGTAAATTGAGCATCACATTAAAATGAGTGAAACGGAAAAAGATTTAGATGTAAATAAAATGCAGGAAAATGCGTCTGCTTTTTTCACACGCACGCCTCTGCTTTGGCGTCTGGAATGACGACAAATCCAAAGGACATTTGAGGAAGAATGACCGCTTCATTTGCTCCAATCACAGAGGGCGGCATTTGGGGAAGCTGTGTGCTGTTGACCATCTTCAGAACATGGTTATTCAAAGCAATGTGTCTGGAATGAACGAAAAGACATCAGTCCATTCCAAATAACTTGAACATCTAACAGAAGCATTGATAGTTAAGCAAATTTAATTAGCGTTTGAAGAATATTTTTGAATTTAATTATGCAATTCGGCCTGTTTGAAGTATTATGTAATTCATTGATATTTGAGCTTTGTACAAATTATTTCAATGTTTCTCACTTGGAGATAAGGCCCTGATCATCTCCAGGAGTTAACCAATATAAGTGCTTTGTCAAAGTCATGTGCTCTTCAGTTAAGGTCAAATTGACCTCACTTGTCAGCATGTTCAGCCCAAAGTAGGTGACAGTGCCTGAAGGGTACGTTGACCTGAGCAGAGACAGGAAACCCAAGCAATGACGCCACATTCACCATCGAATCAACTCACAATTTCGTGTTTGTGCAGTGCGCATAGAAGCGCACTTGATTTTGAAGAGTAGCTCTGGCCACTTCCAGAACGCGATTTCCAGCCAATTTCTTGAAGAGCACTGACAACCAGTAATCCTTTTCATACCAGAGAGAATACATAGTTAAGAAGAAATGAAAATGGCTAACCGGCATGATATTCATATGTTTATCTAAGAGGCCATCGACACCATCATACAGAACCTGACGTATGACCACTTTTACGTCCATGGAAGCAGCCAAGCCAAGCTTATCAAGCCATCTGCAAAGCCACAATTATGTAACTGTTAATTCTGGTTCTTCCTAAGTTGCTTACAAAAAGCCAGCTAAATAGCATTGGCAGAACTCGACGCCTTTCGTTCCTCCGAGACAGGTTCCACTTTCTCCCAACCAAATGTCTTTTCTGATTTTATGTGCTGTGTAAATGGATGATCGGACCTCATCAACCTGCTGAGCTAATGTATCCATGAGTTTGTAGTTAGTGAAATCTTCAGGCTTTGCGGTTTCCAAATTCAGGTAATACCTATGTAGATTTGATAAGGGAGGATAGAGTAAAAAATAGGTCCGTATGTAATGTTTAAAATCTTACGTGTGAAACGTCAGGTAATCAATGACACCAGCAGCAGGTTTGATATAACTGGTAATAGAAATATAATTATCCAATAGTTTGCTTCTAATTGAACTCACTCATTGAGGAAATTGAGAGAATTTTTATTCGGTCTAGTGATGTCAGGGCCGACAATAAAGGCCTCCTTCAAATGCGGACATTTAGGAATCCTGTCTCTGATGATCTTTTGAAGAATTTGGAAATCTCTGCCAATCTGTGAACCACTCAGACTTCGGTGAACCGACTCAGGGAACTGATTAGGCTCTGATTAAGAGAGAATAAAAGAAACAAAATTCAGATTGAAGCAAGTATTCTCACAGACCATTTCCTAATTCAAAATGCATGTTCTGCGCATAGCCTTTGTGAATTGCGTAATCTAAGATTTCTTCAGCGTTATCTGGAGACCAATTAATTCCATTACGAAGGAGAAGGTTGAAGTCGAAGAGGAGATGCATTCCAGATTTCCGGACGTACACATTCAGCAAATCAAATGCCTCAGCTGAAACACAAAATTTTCTGGTGTTTTTCCAGAGGGTGAAAGAAATTTAAACTAATTCACCTGTCATGGTAAAGTTTGTGGTTTTGATGTTCAATGAACCCCACTCTGCATCCATACCTCCAGATTTCTCTTCGAAAATTAAAAAGTCAGCCGCACTCCCCCCCAATCTAAAGAACGCCGGTTGCAAGGCAGAGGTCAATGTGATTAGCCGGGGATTTCTGTGCGAACCCCCAAAAAAACCCAGGATTTATGAATTTTCCCAAAATGGAGAGTTTTTACCGAGGGTCAAATGGGCCATCGAAGGCTGTGACAATTCGGGGGTTTATGCAGACGCTAAGGAATCGCTTGTCAAGTTCATGAATCGGGCGCTCAGTGTTCAAAGTGATGTGATAATCTTCATTTGCGACACTCCCAATGGAAAGCAGAAGCAGAAAAGAGAAACGCAGGGATTCCATCCTGCTACACGTTCACAACCTGAAAATATATAATTGTGATCTTGAGATATTGTCGAAAGAGATTGGAATTTTGTTATGTAAAATAAATGATTTGTATGTGTGTAGTATGGTGTATGTTTACAATGAATAAAATAACTTTCTCTTTCTGTTGTGTTAGTAAGCCATTGATGCTTTTCTTGTGTGTTTGTGTCCCCAAGCAGAGTATACATGGCGCCATAATTATGATGTGATGCAGTTAATGTGAGGTAGATTAATTTTCCAGGTTTTTTTAGATTAAATTTTTTTGTCCCGGATAGTGCATAGAATCCTTGTGATTTTTTGGTAGTTTAAAGAGTTTTGTATGATGATGTAAGTATGATCACATACTGGTATTATAAAATATAACTCCACAAGTATAACTGATCTTCTACCCAAAATGTGTGGAGCCTATTCTACCGAATTGCAAACAGATATTTCAGACACTTGTGGGCACAGAGGGTCTTACCAGTAAACGACCAGATATAGACCAAACTCAATGCAGTGATCGAATGCTTACTGTCTATATGTGTATTATTATATACTGTCTAGAAGGCTGCATAGGTATTTCACGTAACCAGAGCCCACTGATAAGACTCCCTGTGCTTGCGGGCTTAAATAATATTTGATATGACATATGATGCGTGTGCATGATAATGATGATCATGGTGTAGCTGACATACTACAGCGAGCCCAATGGGTCTCGCTGTACTGTAAACGCATTAAACTCCAGTTCGCGAACCACGATTTCTAGAATTCCACGCTTGTAATTATATTTATGAAGGCACCAGGGTCTGCAGAGCCATACCGTATACAGACCTCGCCCGAGAATCTGTGCTATTCATGGTCACGATGGTGTGATTGAGTGAATTTAATGTTTACAATTATAGCACAGATATGAGATAAATCGGGCGAGGTCTAAGTACTGCCTACTGTCTCGCTGTAGTCACAGCTAGTAGTGTAGTAATAGTATGTGATGATATAATCTCGTTCCAAGCCTCTATATTGATAATTAGACATCATCCCCACAGATTATGGCTACAGAATGCAGCTAGTGATGATAGTATCATAAGTATGTCAGCTTGTTCATAATTATCATTCAGAATGTGACACATCCGTACTTACCTGCTTACTCAAATAAATTCAATACCTACTTGGAAAATACTTCAAATATTATCAATTGAAACAATGTCAGCACTGTGCTTCTCTACCAAACACAGGTAACTAATGGTCTCATGATCCATGATAGCCCGAGGATATCACATGATTTTTATATTTACATTCGAGAATTAATGTTATGACATAATCATAACGTACTGTTCGATGCGTTATGACATTCCTAATTGTTGACCACCAAGGATGTTAATCAAAGTTCTGATAGATAATGGCGGCACGTGTACACTGAACTTGTTGCCTAACAATCACAAAGCAAATAATATAAATGCATAGTTCTGTAGACTCAGCCGTCTGCATTCAATCGCCACAGCAAATCCAATCTGAGAATCAGTAAAATCATAACGCACTCGATCGATTTTCCCGCCATAGGATCTGGCTGTGTGCCTGCCTGACCCGAGGTGTCCCTGTGACCGCAGAGCAACCCTGCGTTCGGGTCATGACTCCTCTACCTGCGGGGAATAGGTTTCCGCACTGGAATGTCACGAATGCTTACGCTGAATAGCTGGATGGGAGGCAGCAGGCTTTAGCGCGCGATCAATGGGCGTCAGCTAGCTAGACTGTCAGCATGTTTCCCTTGAATTATGTAATAGGTGACCGTGCGTCTATCGGTGAAACTTTGCTGCAGTATATTCAATCATTGCCCTCTCTGTATAAAATGTATTTGCTCGAAGATTCACTGCTTATAAATACATTGTGATAGCTACACAATATTGACAGATAAAACTTCGATGCACTAAACAAGTCTCTTAAGAGTTTAAATACACGTACATAGTTTAAAATTTCCATGGTGTTCAATAATTGGGTATCACGATAGTTCAAATGACGATAGAACGAAAGAAAAACAAGAACAAGTTGTTTCGTAATAATTTCGCAGAAATTATTACATGTGCAAATGTTTGTGAGTTTCCTGAAATTTGGAGAAAACAAAAACAAAAACAACAGTGCCAATTTTATCAAAATCACTTTATGTGATGTCTAAGTTGCATGACTTTGTACCACATTTTGCCTTTTGGGGTTCTTCGAGAACATTCCATGGAATCTGGTCGGCGAGGGAAGGTGTCAGATCGAGATTTACTTGTTACGCAGTATAACAGTAGTTAATTGACAGAACTTCGACAATAAATGCCGAGCCCTGCTTCACTAACGAGAGCGTCGATCCATAGCAGGTATGTGACTTTTTATATAAATCAACACGCGCATGTATTTAAAATCATAAGCCATTTCGAATAATGCAGTAGGAAACTTTGTTTGTGCGAATTCGCAGTGTCATGCCCATAATGTTTTCCGACGTATAGTTTTCTGCACAGGAGTATGTTATCGATTTATCTATAAAGGCGCCATATACTATATAGTCTTAGCGAAATGCGAAATGGCACCTTCATAATGATGAGATTTTTGTTTTCGTGGGGTGGGGGTATAGCATCTTTATTTTCTTTCATCGTGGAAAATAATTATTGTTTGTGTGTGTACAACATTGTATAATAACTAAAGTGTGCGTTTTCCCAAATCCACCCGTATCTGAGCAAGAAGTGTTGTATCACAAGTTTGCTAGTAAAGCATGATATAATCATTGCAAATAAATAAATAAATAAATAAATAAATAAATAAATAAATAAATAAATAAATAAATAAATAAATAAATAAATAAATAAATAAATAAATAAATAAATAAATAAATAAATAAATAAATAAATAAATAAATAAATAAATAAATAATATGTATACCATATATTGGTAGTTTCATATAATATTCAAGATCAACACATCAATCGAAGCAAAATATTTGACATTTTTAAGGAACAAAAATATATATATTTCACTATATCTGTTACTTTATTACACACCATTAATTTATTCGGCACATATATTTCCCCCCTTTTAAGCTTATACCCCCTTGCATGATCATGTATATGACGATTAGCTTAATTCTTTTCGTGTGCACACGCATGTGCTATAATTATACACGCATAAAAGATACTTCATAGTGCCTACTGCCTATACACGACGCGATATAATTTATATTAAACTCCTTATTGTTAAGATTACATGGTGCTTCGATCTAACTACTTTACACGATGTTTTATTATAGTATTATGTAATTATGATTATATAAACTCTGCCTATGTATGCAGACCTTCGGGCACAGCGTGAACAGGATGGCTTCCATCTCCCAAGAGGCAATTAGCGATACTGAGGGGTCAGAAGGTCAATATGTAATTAGCGATACTGAGGGGTCAGAAGGTCGAGATGTAATTAGTGATACTGAGGGGTCAGAAGGCCAACATGCAATTAGCGAATAATGGGGGTCAGAAGTTCGCCGAAAAGCGATAAGCGGGAAGCAAACGCAGTCATCACTGTCGGATAGCAAATTCTTGGAAGGCACCAATTTACTGCATTGTCTAATAGAAACGCAGGCTGCCCCACATACATGACTCTAGTATATAAGACATGAATACTCCACTCCACGCCACTCCACAAACTCACTCTCTCGGTCACTATTCTCATAGCAACAACTACTGATTCCAGATATTATTCTCTGGATATTTGTTGAAGGTAAATTAAAGCCAATATGAAGTGATTGGTCGAGTTGTGTCTTCTTTATTACGAGCTTGGAGCTTACCACCAAACCCGTGGACAAATGATGTAGAATTGGAGCCGCTATACGTCACTTACGAGTCAATTTAATAATATAAAATTGATGTTTTAATATTATGAATCGATTTGGGATTCGAGTTTCTTGATTGGCAACCTCGCAGCTGATGGTACTAATACCATAGAGTAATTACGTAATTAGTCTATGCTAATACGGTACGTGTATACATTTCCACGCAAGACATTATTCTGAAAGGATATCCTTTCGGGTGTGTCCTAAGGAGGCTGGTTCCATTTAAAGGGAGGGGGAACTGGTTACAAATGGACTTTGAGTCGTTATTTGATGCACCAAAAATGATTCCTATGCCTGGCCCACACAAGGAATATCATTGCTAACGATTTCGAGGGAGATATATTGCTAATTAGGCGTGACGTCAGACGCTGTGATGAAACACTGAATTGCCCATCTTTTACAATGGGTCTCGTCATATCACCGTGTTCTGCGACTAAATCCCTGGATATTTTTTTATTTTCTTTTCGGAAATAGATAGAATAATCATTTTGCCACCAGTCAGGCGCAAAAAAAAAAAAAAAAAAAAAAAAAAAAAATCGGTATTTTTCTTATTTTAACAAGCGATTTTCTAGGACACCTACCATGGTTTCTCATCCTGAAACAGTAAAAAGGTCAGCCAGAGTGCACCACGCATGCGATTTCGTTTCGTAAACAACAAACATGTCCTTTTATGGCGAAGATGGCCTGCTCTGATTGGCTGAAATCTATAGTTTCACGAGGACAACGGGGCCAATCAGCCATCAGCCAAACCAAGCCATCAGCTGACGTTTGCCTCCTATACTTCGCAATGGAAGCCATTCTCCCATAGGCGCAATGCTAACCCCGATATTCGGAATGCATTATTTCCTTACGCTTGCATCCAGGCATGGTGTTCTTGGCACGGAATGCTATCAATTGGTGCTATGAGTCAATAGAACATCACTTAAAATTTAGTTCCCCATCCCTTTAAGGTCCACAAGATGTAACCGACGATCATACTGAACCCTCGAGCTTTGGAGCTCGAATACCGCCGGGTTTATTTTTATGTCTACGTTCAACATGCGCCGTTACCATAGCAACAGCACTTTCCGTGAAAACAATAGATTAGTCGACTTGATTACTTATGCGATTTTTCCTTTTGACATCACATATCGCGTCCTGATTATAAATAATAATGATCAAATAGCCAAGTATATATAGCATCAGGAATCGTTTGGGAATTTTGATTAAAAATATAGGAATATGTTAAGAAAGCATTGATGGTATATAGTCATGGCTGCAGTGACTTATCAATTGATTATTATCATTAGTCGCTCAAAATAGTTTCTGTTAATTGAAATATACTACTACTACTTGGGTAGCTTCCGATATATCAACATCTCATTAAGTCATAATGGCTATTATGCCGGATTACGCAAGAATGGTGCGAATAATTATGAGGGCAGTAACAGAGTTATAAATTATTGTAAAACTGCACCTAAACCCAGTATCCCAGTCTGTTGTAACAATTATAATACGGAAATTATTATTTTATACAAAGTTTTCCTTGATTAAAATAATCACCTTGACAAACGTGACGTAACTTACGCAATTCAGCGTATAAATAATATTTTCAGTTGGAAACTATACCCGTTTTTGTGCGGGGATCAATTCCGATCAAAGCGGCACGAGAATAATTAATTATACACGTTCGATTGTCCATGTATTTAGGTTTCTCGGTGCGAACGTCTTCTATATCACACATATATGGGCAATTCATTAATACAGCCACATTCGTGAGTGTGATGTCATTGGAGGACTCATCAAATGACATCGCAATCTCTTCAGATGTCGTCGAAATCGATCATTTGACATTTCGCATAATCTCTCTTTCAGTTGCTTCGCGTCAATGACTCGAGCGCATTTTGAAACACTCGCTGATTGGTTTCTATGGTGACCATAGGGTGCCAGCATACAAAAGCAGCATCTCAGATCTAGCAGCCCATTACGTCCGGTTTACCGTGTAATTATGTACACTCGGACTTTCATATCATAGAAACTGGCCCACGCGGTGGTCCACTGTCCGCTTTCTATATATATGTAGTATGCACAAATTTACCCCTGTGTTAAGATTACATCGGTGCTTCTAATTAATTTACACGATGTTTTATTATAGCATATGTAATTATGATTACATAAACTCTGCCTATGTATTTAGACCTTCGGGCAGAGCGTGCACGGGATTGCGAATAGTCGCCGAATACTGAGAGGTCAGAAGGCCAAGATGCAATTAGCGAATACTGGCGGTCAAAAGTTCGCCGAGAGCAAAGAGCCGGGAAGCAAGCGCATCCATCACTGTCAGATAACAACTACTTGGAAGGCACCAATTCATTGCATTGTCTATTAGAAACGCAGGCTGTTGTACATCTATGATTCTAGCATGAACACACTCTCACGGTCACTATTCTCATAGAAACAACTACTGATTCCAGATATTCTTCTCTGGATATTTGTTGAAGGTAAATTAAAGCCAATATGAAGTGATTGGTCGAGTTGTGTCTTCTTTATTACGAGCTTGGAGCTTACCACCAAACCCGTGGACAAATGATGTAGAATTGGAGTCTCTACGTCAACCGGTAGAACGAACAAGAGAACAGGCTGGAGATTTTAGTACTTGTGGTCCGGATTGAAGATGACTATTATGAGCAAAGACTCTCAGTTATATATAGAGAAAACAGGAGTTTGAGACAATCCCAGCCATGAAGTAAGTCCATGCAGGCGGTGCGTCGATTTCGGTGCCCGGATAGGACATTCAGATACGACTTGTCTGGATGATGATATCCTGTATTATCATTGGCTCGATTCTTCTGTACACCATGAAGTACTAAGAATAGACTACCTCTGGATTTATTTCCAAAGCGATCGATCGAAGACCTTGTATGCCTGGCATTATGGCATATACATATGTATATAATATATATAACTATAGCTGGCACGTTACATCAGATTCCCATCGGCGTTTGTCGGGAGTTCATGCCCTTTCGATTCCACCGCAAGCTGTTGCGTCATTAGTCAGTGATGGCCGTCTAGGGGTCGAACATCAGTGGTCAACTTGGCTGGCAGACTGACTGACCTATTGACTTCCGAATTATGGCGTCAGCAGCTGTTATGGGAAACAAAGCGAACACTTGGCTGGTTAAAGGCCCGGATACTAAGCATAGCATACGGCCAAATTCCAAGCATAGGCCAGCTCATTAGCGCTTGCATCGGTCAATGGGTCATTAGGCCAATAGGACAGTTGTCCGTGAGCATAGGTAAATGCATGTAGTGTCAATCAAGTCCACTCTCGTGATTAGATCACAATCAATCAATCAATCAATCAATCAATCAATCAATCAATCAATCAATCAATCAATCAATCAATCAATCAATCAATCAATCATACATAATTTCACCTATGACCCCTATGACCTTGACTTGACCCCGACAGCTGCAGCCGCCAGGCTGAGTCAAGAGTGCAAAGTTCGAAGGTCAAGCATGGCTGGGCGAAAAGGTTAGCGGCAGCGCTGCACGCTGCTCGATCGCAAACCAACAGCGAGCGTTCAGCGGGTCAACTCATCATGCAGGAAGGCAGGCGGACGTTCTGCACTCGATAACTTGATGCCGTTGAATATGATTGCTGAATGTGATATACCAGGAAAAACGCCGCGTCTCTGAACCCCAAAACCTCTCACAGATTCAGGTCAGTTTTTTCCCCTCTGCTCTGATGTTTTATTTTGTGCCAGCACATGCAGGTCTCGTGTCCTCACGTGACATCTTTGTTGTCACAACAGCAACAAACTACAGCAAGTGGGTCATGGTGCTGCCATGTACTAATACAACGCATTGTATATTGCATACAGTACTAGCTTCATGTTGTTCGCATCGCCCTGTTGGATCACTGGTGCATCCTGCCGGCCACTTAAACGGAGTGATCTCTGCTGTGAATATTGTGGGATGTGTAATTACTCCGCAGTTGTGGACTAAGCGTGCTAACACTAAGTGATGCTTGGCCCCAAAAGACTGACACACGCTACACTCCGTGTCCGGGGTCGTATGAACGCATGTACACTCGAGCCTTTTCGTATGCAGTGAACTGTGGTTGGGGCGTGATCTCGTGCAGATTATCAGTTCATTTACTCCCGGTTATGTAAATTTGAGTCAGGTCAGGTCACCAGGAAACGGAAATGCAAACTTGATGTTCACATAATTTATATAGGTGAAATAAGGGCATAATGGCATTGCATAGTAAATTAGTATACAATGCGTGTACACTTGTATAGAAATCTTAGATATATATATTCTGTGTATTTTGTCCATGCTAACAACATCAGTGATATCCAATCGATGTGATTGTGATTATCGTGATATAAATGAAGACTAATCATAATTAATACGGCATGTCAACATGTTGTTGAAACCAATCACCGCGTGACCTATAAATCTTCATCTGACCCAGTCACCCAGCGACAAATTTTGAATTGTGGCCCCCAAATATTTTTCTTGACCATAAAATTTAACTCTTTTTTTTTCCTCTCTCCACTGGCCAAATGTCGCCCTGTATTCCGTTATGCATCGTGTACTAGTCTCTGGTTAATCGTATTATGTGGAAAATATGGGCTTGAACATCACCACCACACCTTTGGAGGAATTTGAGGTCGACAGGACACGACCCTATTTGACCAATGGTCGAGACAGGGTTATGCGTGCGCATCATTTATATGCATCATGTATATGCTACCTGTATATCATACACCGACTAATTAGTAATTAATACTCCTATGAACCGAAAGGTCTCAATTATAAGATATACTTGCACCGGTGGAATGTCGAAGCAGGCGCTTCCATGGCATTTCATAGTTGTTGTGATCGCGATGTTTACGGACCGTGAAGCAGCCGCAGCAGCCGCAGCCGCAGCGGCGGCCGGATTAATTGCGCCCATCTGAACTGTGTCCCCAGCTGACTCTGGTAGCTGCAGCCACAGCAGCATCGATCAGCCGCCGAAGCAGCGGCCGTAGCATGAGTTGACCCCATCGGCGCGAATACTGACCGCCTTCATTCGGTGCACCTCGCCGCTCGCGCACACACACAACTCTTCTCGGATATTTCTCGCGGAGTCGCGGAAGTTGATCTTCGATTTTGATTTCAATTTGCTCAGTGAAATAATTCCCACCATGACTGTGTTGATTATTTTGAGATGCGTGGTGAGTTTTGACTCTTGGTTGGTGTACATGTTTATTTGGATTAAGGTTGAATTCTTGGTCTACAAGTAGATAACAAGAGATCTTAATCTCGTTGGTCTTCCTATCAATTCACATCCGTCCTAATTCAAGTTTCGTTGTCCTAATCTGTTTCGTTGGGTTGCATAGCGGAATTATATAATAATCAAATACGCCTTTAGTCTTTACTCTGTATCAGTTCAGATGTGCATTGTACATGCAGTAAAAGTGTAGCTGTGCATGCACATTTCCTGATTGAATTCGCATGTTCCCAAGTTGCCCGCCCCGATCGTGCACCTTCGCCCCTCATTTTGTCCGTCTGGCGTCTGCTCTGATGAGATCAGCCTGGCACACATCTGGAATGGACGACGCCATGCTAAATAGTCGTATGCGCGCGTGAACATGCATTCGCGCTTCTGATCATCTCTTCGTTTCGTTTCGCGTTGCAGTGACTCTGTTCTGATTCCGATTTGTAGCAAAGGAGCAACGTCATTTATTGGTTTGCCGAGGAATTTGGAAACATGGTTTTTGAACGCCATGAACTGCGTATACACTGGTATACACTGGTACCATTGTCATGTATGTCACGGCCTCGCCATGACCCTCGATAACCAGACCAGTTTCCATCCACCAAGGACATAATTTCCGAGGCCGCGAATGATGGGGGAGTCATTCCATCTCGAGTTATTGACCTACATCCCTCCACCTTAGCGTACGTACCTGTGTGTGTGCATATAGGGTATATTAGCCCTCACGGATGGCATATTTAGTATACTAAGATCATCTTCGTTTCCCTTACATGCACACACCACGTACAGATCAGATTCAACCTTTTCCTCTGACCAGGAATGGATGCAGGCAGGAACTACCGATGCAAATAAATCATGACATAGGTTTCTCAGGTCGCATTATAATTAGTTAGCATACTCACTAAAGGTCAACTGAGGTCATGGCTACTGGGTAAAAAAGAAACACGTTTGAAGAATGCGCATCGGGGGAATGAAAGCGAAGAAACGAAGCGAAGGGCAAGTAGAAAGTACGCCAGATATTCCAGGCACCCCCACTCGTTCCCGCGGCCTCATCTGAACTAAGCTCACCTCGTCTGACCTGACGTTGACCTGCCTTGAACTGACATGAGGCTTGTTCGCCTCTTGGCCTGCACAAAGCAACCCGGCTTCCTCCTCCTCGATCGATACTGGGTCAGGTTATGAGGTCAGCCAGGGTCGCGGTTCCTTCAGTCGCCGCCAGAGTTGATCACAAGGACGACGCCGAGCTTTCTTAACATACATGGTACGCATCCCTATGTGCCGCATTGATACAACAGGTGGCAACAGACGCCGCCTTCTCTACCTGTTGAAGCAGGTTCTAGCGATTTGTACTCATGATCACCGCGGGTAGATATCCAGGGCTCTGTGCTGCGAAATGCATCGTCGAATTAAAGTGCGGGGTGTAGCACGTGATTGACCCGCCACTTCCGGTGTAATGCACGTTTCGAGGAACTCGCAAAACTCTGAAGTACTGAAGTGTCGGCTTGCGTTCTGTTTGATCGGGTTGTTTGACCGAGGAGCTGAGTGACTCACTGATCAATGCAGCCTTTATCGTAAATATAGGTGTGCTGTGAATTCGTATATACACACACGCGTATTTTGTAAATGTAATCATTACCAAATTCTCGATCACAGGTGAGATACAAATATACATATATAATCGTAATTATATAACCTGGGTTTTAACTGATTTCGCCGTTATTAATCGTTAATCACGACATTGTCATGAGGCAATCGATGCATCACCTGTACTCCTCCGTCTTCACCCAGTGTATAAATAAGGCATGACCTTTGGTCTCTGCCACAAACGGAGATCGCGTGTTGTTGATAAGCCAGAAGTCTGTCGTTCTGTCTTGGCTCACTCCCAGTCTTCTCTGGTCCACAGACGCAATGTTCTCAGACGCAGTCTCGGAAGATCCCCTCCAGCTTGGCCATTTAAAGCAGTCCGCCGTCGCCCGTCTCCTCGTCCAGGGTCGTCTCCCATCGCCGCCTAAACAACACGGTGCCAGTGCTTGCGAAGAGCCTCCCATGGATCTCTCGACGCGGTCCCTGGTGAACACAGGGTGTGGTGACATGACCTCTTCTCAACTCAGGATCAACGAGGTTCGTTACGCTGTGTATAGTATATACTTGTGTTATTATTGGTGGCGCAATTATTCGAGGACGTGATGACTGACACGGGCACTCTTGGTGTTAATGAAGCAGTTTAAGGAAGTTCTCAATATTTGATCGATGGCTTTTTTTTTCAGGAGGACGCCCCGATGCCAGCGTTCATGGAACATCTCCACCAAACGATCACCAACGAAATGTCTCAGTTGATGAAGCAGCAATACTCTGCTGGAATGGAGTGGAAATGTTGCTTCTGTCCCTACACAGCCAAGGACAGGTCCAAGCTGCTCAGCCACTATCAGTTCCACCAACAGCTGCTCACCAGTTCCTGTGAGTACATGTACAACTGGTCAATTCGGTCAATTTATAGTATTATAATGTATTGCGTAATGGATGGCAACAATCATTGTGCTGTAATCTACAATACTAATTGGTTTATAATAAGAGCGCAATGTTTTTCTTGCGCTCTGTTGAAGTACGTGTATAGATGCTTCATCTTTGCCCTTCGACCTTCAGTGTCATCCATATTTAGCAGCCTTTATTCGTGGCGTGATCCGCTCAATCAAAGGTCCTCTTTTCCGGTACTTGATGTACAATCGCCTGATCAGAGTCCTACATTGTTTTTTTTTTTTCTTCTCTTGCAGCCCCCGCGTCGCGATCCCACTATGAGTGGCTGTCGGCCTACCGCCAATCCAGAGACTACCATCACAAGTTGTCACCGGAACCGGAAATGCTCCGACCCAAAAGCGTGTCGCCTGGCCTCATCAGCACCCAAAACACTCCCCATCTCAGAAATTTGCTAACCAAAACACAACTACAACAACAACAGGAGAACAGCCCCCCAGCGTCCGCGTCTGGCTTCCTGCGCTCAATTGTGCAGACGATTATGCAACAGAACAACGGCACCAGACTCATGCCACATGCCCCGGGGCAGGCCTCTGCCCCCCTCCCGACTGATGACAAGGATGCCGCCAGTGAAGGCAGCTCCTCGGGTGTTCCCGTGCCCAACGTCAAAGAGGAGAACGACTCGGAGGCCGATGACGCTCGCGGCCTCACCGAAGCGCCGTCACCTTCGCTGAAACGCGAGGCGGATGACGTGGAAGCCCCCGAACGACCGCAGCACTGCAAACGCCGACGGCGCAAGAAGAACGCCACGCTGGATGACGTAGTGCGCGGGCTCGCATCTTCAACCACGCACCAGACTCGTGATGATCTCGATGCCGACCCAAGCATGTACTCCGGGCGGCACTTCGTCAACCAACAACTGCGATGTCTCCTCAACCAGCGCACATCCGGCAGACCAGCGCTGTCAGAATCGCCGCCGTCGACGACCGTGAGCCCCGTGCACAGCGATAGACATTTACGGTCGGTTTTGGCGTCTCCGCCCGCGGAGCAACACTCGTGCAACACCCAGGCCCTGATCAGCTCGTACGAGGCCGCTCCTCGCAAACTGTCGGATTCGGAAGGTGACGACGCCTCGCGGCCGGCGCCCACCGACTACTTCATCGGCGAGGCGCAAGAGGGCCAATGCGCAGTCATAACGCGATGCGATCACTGCGGTATCACGTTCGACGATGAAGTCCTCTTCTCAATCCACATGGGCTGCCACAGCCACCAGGACCCTTTCATCTGCAACGTTTGTGGCAGATCTTGTGAAAACAAGTACGCATTCTACACTCACATCATGCGCGGGCATCAAAACATGCCATGAGTGCGTTATGATTTTTGATGTGTTATGATTTTTGATTGTTCCGTGCAGCTTTTGTTCTTTTTGTTCTTTTCGTTATTTTTTTTTTTTGTCAGTTGATGTAATTATAGATTTTTTTAAAAAATTTTTTTTTTTTAATTTAATTTTTTTTTTCATCGTTGAATTCTTCTCTCAGGAATTTGTGTGAACTAAGCACACATGAAATCCAAGTTAATACGCTCTTGTAATTAATTAATCACATTTTAATGATCGTGCCTTACCAGAAGTTACCCTGCCGTCTTGCAAGGTCAGACACGATTACATAACACGTACTCATCATATTTATTAGTCCTGTATACTATGTGGATCTCTTTTTGTGTGTGCCATTTCTGGCGATGTTCTTCGGAGTTCAGTCTATAGCTGAATTAAAACAAATTATCCCAACAAATTAGTTTTCCTGTGAAAATCCTGATATGCGAATTGCACACATTAATATTATTCCTTCCGGCAGCATAGATTATTTATATTTTATTCCATTTTATTCCATTGCAAGTCACATATATTTTTTCTCTATTCTGTTATTTTAAACTCTTCAATATTTCTGTATCTGATAACCCAGAATGTTTCTCTTGCCAAGAACACATCTTGCCTGCATTATGTTTAATGTGATAAATGTTTTTTATTGTTGAAATAAATACACAAAAATCAGTGTTGCACTGGCTCATTTAACCATAGAAACTCAAGCATCAGGTATTGTGCATCACATACCTGCAGTCATATGACTAGTTTCGAGCTCCTTCTCTAGACGTAAATACGATGGATGATATGAGAGAAATTTCTGCGGTGATGACTTTAACGCAAATCCCAGAGCCAAGCATCGAGGCTGAGCCAGTGGTGACGACATGGTGAACGACTCGAAGTACTGTATAACAGGAAATTTTCACTATACTCGCGTTCACGATCGACCGCGAAAATTAGATGCCTGCGAAATCCTTCGATCTGGGCGATCTTAGAATATGACCCTGCCCTTGACCGCGAATAAAAGCGTGAGCCATAAAACCGCGAAATTTGCAGTCCGTGGAAATTTCCTGTTCTACAGTAATGACCAAGTAATAAAGCTGCGGATGCAAGATTGATAATATGGACCGAGGTACTTGCACTCTTTTTCATTTAGGTGTTAACATCACGCATATGAAGCAACCAAGGGCATTCATGATTGCCTCAGGAATTCTCTACTTCTAAATCAGAGCACAATGAAACACACAGCGCATTCAGAACATCGTTTTTAAGGAGAATCTGTATTCTGTCGTACGTTATGACAGAGGAAAGAAATGCCATTAAATATTATTTTTCCTCTATGATATTACTCTACGATCAACGTTATGATAGCAGTAGTTAAGTTAAATATCTGAACATGCGACTGTCATTTGCTGCACCTACATAATAATGCCGTACCACTTCCATGGAAACCTCAACAGGGCAAAGTAAAATATATCCAAGTAGCCCACCGCACCCCCCCCCAAAAAAACCAACCCACCAAACACACAACATAGGTATTAGCAGAAATCTTATTTATTAATTCAATTACCAGTATAACATGACAAATAGTAATTAATACATTTTAATAACGACACACGAGAATATTGAAGCAATGTTAGCATCACTATTGCAATTTAAACAAACCATTGTTATGTGTTAAATATCAAATTTATAATTACGGAACTAAAAATCCCCAAGCAGGGAAGGGTAGCATTGAATTATGAATCTCTTACATACGAGAGGCGTTATCAAATCAGAGTGCCCAGGCTCTGCCCGACCTTGACCTTTTGCCCGATTTTCTGCTGGAAGCGGAAATTAGCAGGCGCCTCAAACATCAGAACAATCGTGGAACCCAGATTGAAGTCGCCAACGGCTTGGCCCTTGTGGATCTTTAAGCCTGGTGACGCTGTATTCTTGGAGAAGAAGGACTCATCGAAATAAGTTCCTGCTTCATGCGATTCCTTGTTGGTGGTCAAGTCCTGGATGGGAAGGGAAATTTGTTATATTAAAAATTAAATTTGATAGGAGAAAATCCTATTTTAATTACACTTTATTCACACTTGTGTATCGTACAGTGCAACATTTTTTCCAGGTGTGGAGAGCCATAGCTGGCAAAGCGGAACTGGGCAGCTAAAAAAAAATTGAAGAGTCACCCAGCCTGTACAGCGAATATTAAGATAATGCGAAGTGACCCATTAGGACAAAAATGTGTAATATAAATCCTACAATAATACAGTTTGCCACAAACAATTTCCTGAATTTGTATTCTAACTGACCTCATCGAAGTAAACGTTGATTGAGCCAACATTCGTAGCACCAACAGGCGTCATGCTGAAGAAACCGTAACGCCAGGATCCGGTGTAAACGGCCCTTTCGTTAAAGTTAAACAGCCCTTGGAGCCAACGAGCAACTCCCGGACTCACACTGTACAGCTCTCCTACAAAGTACACATAAAAAAAAGAAAAAAGAAAAATTAGAACTTGTTCGATCAGAGTCTGTGGCATTATGAACCACAGCATTACACGAGAAAGCTGGCTCTCCAATGTTGATAAAAAAGTAATACCGTGAGGCTGGCAGGTGAGTGATAGGCGATCTTCGCAATTGTACAACATCTTCATCTGGTGATTGCTTGAAAACAAAGAGAAGCTGTGATGCAAAAATCACAGAAAGCTCATTTATGCTTAACCATCGGGACATTATACGAGGGATTAAAAGTTCTTGGCCTAACATGGAAAGCGCAATACAAGAGACAAAAAAATTGGTATATATATAGATCTAGTACATCTCTTCACAAGGACCATCTAACGTTACTACTCTCATTGAGAGTACTGTTGAAACCATATTTCTGTAACTATGTACTATGCATTGGCCTCTCAACCCTTTCCAAGTGTTTTCTGTGTCCCATATATTTTTAATCTGAAGCTCGAAGCTGAGAACTTCCATGAGTAAATTTCTCAGCTATAGGTAACTTCAAAGAGAGTGAGAGTCTGTTTACAAAGCATCACAACATTCCCGCCCCCAAAAGGAAGCAGTCGGCAGCCCTTATCTCTCCTCTGCTATCCGCGAGAACAGATTTATTGACCGACTCTTGAAATCAATGGACCATGTATCTCAACTAAGGCAGTTGCTTGCAATGATCTTTGATGAATACCCCCGGTAACTGACAAAAAACTGCACACATTCGCAGTAGGAGTCAATTAAAGATTTCCAGCCTCAGATCTATTGCAAGTTTAATGACAACTTTAATAGCAATAATAGCTTTAACTAACGATGTTTGTTGCAACGCTTTGTGCTGTTGACGATGCAACCGCAATGCATGACACAAGAAGAGTTCAGAGGAAGAGGTTCCAAGGCTTAGATGCGTGCCTGTTTCACCTCGTGACATTACTCCGGGTGAATTTATTTTGGTCCTGAATATTTGATTTTGATGCATAATAATACTAATGTAAAAAAAATAAAATATATAAAAGTGAAATTTATCCGATATTTTCCTGGGGCAAGATTGCTTGTTAGTCATAATTATCATCGCAGTTCATAATTCTTAATTTACTTTAATTGTCAATCATAACGTCAGAGCGTGGTTTGTTCATAATGGCCTCTATAATATGTCCGTCGAAATACCCCTGAGTTGAAGTATTTGCGCTACCCCCAGGAACTTCGACACATCGAAGTTTTTTCCATTTGACCCCGAAAGAAATTTCAGGAATTTTGCTTGACAATAAATACACTGTAATATATGACAAACGATCCATACACAGGTCAAGATTCCGCTTCCCATATAAACACTGTTCGGCTGAGAACTTTTGAAACAACCCTCGTACAAGTCAAAGTGGTGAGTGGCCTTTCTTACATGAGAGCCCTTAACACTTATCAACTTATGATGGAACTTGAAGCACCTCAGGAAGGGAAGCTTAGCAATGAAGCGGAACAGTTCTTAAGGGAGAATATACCTATGTACCTGGGAAATGTCTTCGTGCAAACACCGTCCAGTCTGCGGGAGAGTGATAACGGTGATAGTCTCCAGGGGCCAGGTATATGATGCAATAATGAAGGACATTCTCAGGATGCACCAGCAGACGTCGCAAGTAGGAAAGGTCATCACTGGACGTCAAAGGGTCAATGTCAACGGACTTTGGCTTAAGGTGGGCTTCATCGGTCATGAGATGAAGGGAAGAAACCCTCTTCAGCCGTTCAACTGTCTCGGTGGATGGCACATGAGCAGGTAGTAGGCCGTCAAGAGGGCCAAGGAAGCCCTTCAAAGAATAGGTCACGCCCTTTACTTGTTCTATGCCTTTGGGAGTGACCACGCCATGTTGGAGAATACGACCATCTGCTGGGCTGACCTGCAAAACAGAAACAATAACGAGTGCAAAACAAGTGCGTGACCTCACCATGCAGTGGGAGGTGTGCACAGGGCGCACTCCTCTCTTCAACTGGCGACGGAAAAATTCACCCAGATTGGGATACGTCCTGAGATCAGTGCAAGCGGCTTCCTCCAGAGTGCAACTGAACGCCCAGATGTACAGGCGCAGGACGGGGGAGCGCATCCAAACGGGAAGGTGCATGCGGTTGAGGCGCCCCCACGCCCGAGAAATGCTCTTCAGCGGCAACCGTCGGTACAAGGCAAACTGGAAGCAAATCGAATAAATTCAAAATTTGCGAGCGAAAGTTCAGTACTCACCCGACTGTTGTACTGAGAGAGCACGTCGCAGTGGCTATCCGTCCACGACTTGAGCGCCCAAGCCTTCTTCAGCTCCTTCCAGTCCTTCTGGCCTCCCTTCCTAGCCTCCTGACCACGCACGATTGCTTTCCCCGACACCTGCTTACTGCTTAGCTTCTTCAGGGTCCTCTTGGAAGTGGTCCTGCCTCGTGGCAGGGTGATCAGCAGGTTCCAGTAGTCTGATGCCTTCCGTACCTTCAGGTTGATGGAACCCAAGTATCGGAGGTACTCAGCGACCGCCTTCTGGCCTTTGAGGTTGATGGGACGGCGTTGCCACTGAAACAGGGGCTCCGGGTTGACGCAACCTTCCTTCACCTTTGCTAGTCTCCCTGTTGCTTTCCACAAGTACAGCACAGGCAGGTACACCATGACCATCAGGGTAACAACATTGCGCTGTGAGCTGACGTCAACGTACACAATGCCGCTATTCTCCAAATGCAGCAGAGAATATGTGAAGAAGCAGACAATGCCTCTGCTGATGGAAGTGGTGCCCAGGAGCATGGCGGCTGTCAGGATCACACAGATGATGGGAGCCACACGGAACACCAGCACCTGGTGAGTGCGCTTCAGGGGCTGCTGGTGAGGGGGCAACGTACGCTCCCTCGGCCCTTCCCTTCCCATCAGCGCAATATGCGAAGCCATCTCTTTACCCAGCAACATCCTGTATCCACAAAACACACAATTATATTTTCTCTGATTTTTAAATGATTTTAATTTCTTTCCCTTTCCCTCAAATCTCTAATCTTTTGTACCTTATGACATAATGTATGATTCTTTAGCATACAATTGTTTCTTTTCACAACACAGCCTGATCACAGATTCATCATTAATCATCTTTTCTAATTACCAATTCACTGCGAAAGAAAATTATCCTTGCTCTCGGCTGGTTCCTGGCAACGCAGGAGCTAGACGCAGAGACGTTTCCCATAGGGGAAACGTCTCTGCGTCTAGCTCCTGCGTGACGTTTCCCTAGAGGGGAAACAATCGCAGGAGCCATCCGAAATGAGTGGCACAGCGAACCCTGGCGGTGAATGTGAACTGTCAAGCATCTTATATCGTTATATTAACCGATGAAAAATTAAAACTGAAATTTTAGTAATCAAATGAAAAATAATTATGTGAAAATCGTGAAAATGTTCACTGTAGGCACTAGACGCAGAGACGTTTCTAGTAGGCACCTGCTGGAACTGGCTGATTCCGACAGTGGCTACTGTAGCTCGCTGTCTGAATCTGATTAAATGTTTTCTGTCAAACACAGCAGATGGGCTGAGCTATTTTTGGATCAACCAGTCGTTGATACAGATGAATTGAGCAGTAGAGACAACCTGCAGGGCCGAGAGCAGCAAAGAGAAAGACTGTCACACTGCGAGCGACTCAAAGATATTCACATGGAAATAGGTCAAACGAAGTGGGTCAAAGATTGTCACGTGACCTATCCCATCTTACATTCTTATCAGTTAATCCTTATAAAACAATCGAATCGTGGTAACTTCTTTATTTGCATCGCATGCATCGTAGAAATTCTAATCTAAACTAAGAAGAACTAAAGAAAAAAATGGAGTTAGTTCAAAAGCAATTAGTACTATTTATTAATTATTATTCTTTTTCGGTGAATTTTTCTGATAACACAAATGATAGATTCAGGTTTCGGGCGCCGCAGATGACTCAATATGTCAGGAACAATGGATTGTGAATTTTTGGGCAACACACACATGTATACAGTGTTACTATCACATACCTGTACAGCTGTGCTACGTACCCTATAGTTGTCCAGTGCTGCTATAGAGTATGCAGACTGGACGCCCATACTGCATTCATAGGTCACCCGCTACAGACGATGACTGGTGATTGGTGAACTTAGAATTAAAAGAACTACATGTACAGTGCACAATATATACTTAGGTGTTATAAGTGCGGTAGTAGCAGCCGCAGAGTATCTGAACTCTTAATTTAATGGTGCTGGCCGACTGGTGGTTGCAGAACATGTAGTGTCGATATGTGGACAGGCTCCGAGTGTCACGAGGCTTAATTAAGAGTGGGTACAGGAAATTCGAGGTACAATTAGGCATACGAATTATAAGCATTTCAAAGTTGTGCGTATCAAATAAACGTACTCTTAATTTCAGTCCACGAGCGGGCGGTAATACGACAATAAACTTTCTTTTTCTTCTTTTACCGGTAGATGAATGGATGACTTTTACACGTGCGCCTCTCGAATTTTTGCCTACCCTCACAGTTGGCTTCCCGCCAAGCCCTCACTTGAGAGACAAGACGACGTACATTGTATCATGTATTTTTTAATAACTTTACATTACACTTCAGAAGCAACCATCACATATATATTATACACACACATGTTAACAGCAGAGGATGACGCAATAAAAAGCCTCTCGAACGCCCAAAGAATCACGAAGTTGACACGAAAGTGCACGGGTTGGGTCGTTGACCTTCTCAGGCCACTGCAGCTAAGTGTGCGAGCACTTGGCCAGCTGTTAACCCAATGAGCATAATTAATGGATGTGTAATGCAAGAAAACCCCTCGATTAGTGTTATGCATTATCGTTGTTGCTTCCAAGTACATGTTCTGAAGCTCGTTGATGATCTAGTTGAATCTACATAGCAGAGAAAGACAACTTGGTGTGTGGCAGGTAGTAAAAATACTGAAATTATAAATATATGCAAGATTGATATTTAAGTTGGAATTATTATTAATAATGGTATATTAATCACCGTTACCCTTTTCCCCCCACTAAAGCTGGAAGGGGGGGAAAAAAAAAGGAAGAGACAAAAATAGCTAAAATCTAAGATCTATGAAAGTAATTGGAAACTCTTAATGCATCGCCCCAAAAATGCTCTTTTTCTCTGAAATCGCGCGCTACATCGCACAATAAATTAAATAAATAAATAAAATAAATTAAAATAATGACCACTATATAATATTTATTATTATGTAGGTTTAATAGCTTCTCGTTAAAACCGGTGACTTATAGTCCCGAAATACTGCATAAAATAAATTGGGCCACCTCGCAAGGCGCAAACGCCATCTGTTAAGATTACATGGGTGCTTCTTAATACTTATACGATGCTTTATTATAGTATGTACGGTATGTAATTATGATTATATAAACCCTTCCGGACCTTCGGGCAGAGCGTGTACGGGATTGCTTCTATCTCCCAATAGGCAATTAGCGAACAATGGGGGTCAGAAGTTCGCAGAGAAGCGAGAAGCCAACGCAGTCATCACTGTCGGATAACAAATACTTGGAAGGCAGCAATTTACTGCATTGTCTATTAGAAACACAGGCTGCCCCACATATATGATTCTAGTATATAAGACATGAATACGCCACTCCACGCCACTCCACAAACTCACTCTCACGGTCACTATTCCCATGGCAACAACTACTGATTCCAGATATTATTTTCTGGATATTTGTTGAAGGTAAATTAAGGCCAATATGAAGTGATTGGTCACGTTGTGTCTTCGTTATTACGAGCTTGGAGCTTATCACCAAACCCGTGGATAAAAATGATGTAGAATTGGAGTCGCTACGTCGTCATCGGCTCAGAGCAGCAGAAGCTGTCAACAATGTACCAGTAATTCCAAAAGATGAAATCATGGAACAGCGTACTCAGATAGCTAGACGTAGTCATAACTAATGCAGCCATGCAAGCGTACAGGCGTTATCGCCAGAATCAACCACTCAAAATAGATCAGCCAATTTGGAAACGTGTATATTAATCAGATATTTAATCCTATTTTAAAATGTGTGGAGTGAGCTTATAAATAAATGCAATTTGAGTATAACGCCACTAAAGATGGGGATATAATTAATTCGACAGAGTAGGAAAACTCCTATATTAAAGGGTTTCTATGTATTAAACTCATTTGGCAATGTGACTTTATCGACAATAAATAAAACTCGTCGAGAACGTTGGATACTACATACTGTAGACTCTATGCGCTGAATTTGATAAAAAAAGAAAGTGCATTAAGAGTTACAATGCAGCGCCATTATGTCACAATTATAACATCATTTGAAGTAGGAACTTGTAACATGTATAAAAAGTCCACAAGATTTCGATGAGAGACTACTTCAACTATAAGTGGTAATTATTTTGTGATATAGCGATTCATTAATTGTGAACTTGGTGTGCCAAATATGGCAGTTTATTCAGGAACCAAGCCAGAGGTGAGATACTGTTTTGTTCAAATCCTGCCTCCTGGATATCCAGGTCGCCATCCAGGGAAAATTAAATCCGAAAATTCGACAGGGAACCAGCAAAATACTGTCTGGTGGAAATTTTGATGCATCTCAGAAAGCCATGCTGAACATTTCAGCTTCCAGAACCACATTGCGCATCCTCATTACAAGGTACTAGATAAGATAAGATAAAATAAGATAATAGTTTATTGCTTCAAGGAATATAATTATTGTGTACATACGTACATAAACTTAAAGAAAAATGTAATGAAATACAATGAAGCAATCAGAGCCAGATACAAAACTTGTATATAGGGCCCTGATTTAAAAAAACAACAGATATAATTATTACGAGAAAAGAAAGTGCAACTTAATTAATATATATATCGTAAATATTTCATAAAACTAGAACGGAAATTAATTTTTTAATTTGCTTTTGGAAAGTACTTACAGTTACATTTGTGCAAAATAAATGATGAAATGAATTCCACAGGATAACCCCTTTATAGTGTAATGTACGTCTTGACACATTTAAATGATAACGAGGAACTTTAAAGGGATGGACAGTTCTGGTGTCATATACCCTATTTTGATTATAAAAGAAAATGGTATTAAAAAAAAGAAGAGAGGCAGACGATTATTTACAAGTTTAAACATAAAGAGAATTACCTTTTCGGTGTAAATATCATTAAATTTAACTATCTTGAGTTCAGTAAATATAGGGTCAGAATGAGCTCTGAAATGCGATAACGTAATTATTCTTACAATTTTCTTTTGTAATAAAAACAAAGGTTTAATGTATACATCCGCAGCTGCTCCCCATACTTCAATGCCATAAGTCAGGTTTGGGAACACGAGCGAGTAATAAAGAGTAATAAGGACCCTCCTGGGAAAAATTTGGTTGAGTTTTGAAAATATTCCAATCGTGCGAGAAATTTTGTTTCTCACACGTTGAATATGAAAATTCCATCTGAGTTTCTCATCCAAAATCACACCCAGGAAAGCCGCAGACTCCACTCTCTTGATCGGGACATCGTCAATTAAAAGCGCGATATCACTGCTCACTTTTCTTCGCGTACTGAATGCAATGAAATTAGTTTTAGAAGTATTCAACTTCAGTCTGTTGGCTCTGAACCACAGACTTAGTTTCTTAAGTTCATGATTCATAATACTGGCTGCAACATGTTGATCTGAATTAGAAATGAACACGTTTGTGTCGTCAGCAAAAAGCACAAAGTGTAAATAGGTGACACATTAGTGACGTCGTTAATATATAATAAAAATATAATAATATATTATATATTAAAATAAAATAAATTAAAATAATTGGACGACGTCTCGTCAACAGTCACCTGAAAAGACCGCAACATATTATTTCCTCTATCTGCTTCACCTGGCCATACATAACCATAAATTCAACCCAAAGAAGCTACAATTTCGAACAAAAAGCTGCGAATTATTTGGTTAGATGTCAACCCTGGATATAATCAAAATTGACCCACATAAAATCAGCTCAATCAAACATGGAGAGACCTCGCAACAGACAGGAACATGAATTTTAGCTTGGTATGATCAACTACCAGTATCTCAAGAATATTGGAAAGGGAAAAGCAACTGCAGTGCAGATGCTCTGAGCAGAATGCCACACAACCCTGACAACACCATCAGATGTAGAGATCATCCTTGAAAACACAATCACCAAAACCGTGCCTCATGATAATCGAATGAGCAGACTGAGAAATCGCACCTTACTAGCTGACACAGCGATGAACCAGTTCATGCAATACATGTACATCATTTACAGCAAATGTACTCAAGCACTGGAACTACAAGGACGAGGATTGAATCATTCAAAGAGGAGATCGCCTATACAGGGTGATTCAAAAGTATATTTATAAATAATGGGCATTTTTCAACCTTGCGTAAATTGTTACAAAAATGCTCTTTTATTCAACACCGTGCTATGTACCCCTATATAAATATCATTTATAGTTGCAGTAATCTCTTATAAAATATATTAGGCCCTTTACAGAGTCATTTTAGAGCAAATATTCCAGAAATGCTGCATTAACAACGTCGCCTCTAAATGCGCGCATTCGTCGTTTGACCCGGAGCATCAGAGGCTTCGAACAAACATTTATTTATTTATTATTTATTACTTCAAACTTATGAGTCGCAAAATTCAGAAAGAAATAAACTGTTCAAACGCGATGTACAATGAAATATAAATAAAATGATAAGAAGTTGATTTGTTGAGATATGTCATTAAAAGCTTTTCGGAAAAAGTGTGTCTTAAGTTTTGATTTATATTCAAGTAGGTGTGATGAGAGGCGAATACTTTGGGGTAGTTCATTCCAAAGAGAAGGAGCAGCAGAACTGAAGCAACGAACACGCGAGTTGCAGATGTTGTGAGGTACTCGCGAATTCTCCAAATGCGATTGACGTGGAAGAACATAGTCCGGCACAGAGCATTAACGTGATCTTCTAAATTAAATGCAGAGTTAAATAGCACACCGAGGTTCCTAATAGACGTGGATGGATTGATGTTGATACCGTCAAGTTGTAAAGTTCGGTTCCTTCTAGCCCCGAATATATTAGCTCTGAGTCGCATGGACAAAGGCGCGCTAATATGCAGACTAGGATAACAACGGATGAACAACTGGAGACGGATTCCAAAGGTACTACCCCCGACTGCTAGCTGCAGCCGGTATTTATTCCAAACGCTAGCCCTCTGTACATCGAGGTCACTCGTGATCGTACCAAAACAAGTTACACAATAAGATTAGAATTTGAGAAAAACAGGATTAACGAAGGTCTTAAGGTGATAGAAAGGATAGAAATGATAAGTGTTGCACCTTGAGCAGAAAAACAAAGTGGTGATCAAGTGATATAGGAATTAAAACAATACATGATCGGAC
The DNA here is from genome assembly GCA_000328365.1 of Capitella teleta. NCBI lineage: Eukaryota > Metazoa > Annelida > Polychaeta > Capitellidae > Capitella > Capitella teleta. The sequence continues at coordinate 86,031 of KB309465.1, forward strand.
ATAATCTTTACAAAGTGTCAGTGTTGGGCGATAGGTTAACTGACGGGACCTCGGATTTGGACGGTGACAAACCAATGCGGGGTCGATATTCACGGTGCAACCTGCAGAGGTGCTACCGTTCGTATTGAGGTTATACACTTACCAAATTATATCAAAATATATCAACACGTTCAGAATGATGTGCACAACAACCTCATCACAATTGTGTGTTGTTATTTCACAATTTGCTGATGTTAATCCATAAAAAGACACTAAACGATTTACGATTTTATGACACAAAACATGCGTACACAAAAGCGCCACCCCCAGATCCACCACTCCAAATCAAAGCATATCTTTAAAATTAAAATTAACTATAGCATACACATTATCATATTATTCTAGAAGTTTAGAACACGATGAAAAAGCAACAACAGCATGAGTGTTATATACACTACGGAGGGTCTTCTCGTTTCAAGGACAAATTATCTTCTCTGCATGACCATGGGAGTCTTCGATGCAATTTTGGATGGATATTATTAAATGTGATCAGTCGATAATTTACAAATATGACCGAGACAAATACACACTGATTGCCTATAATTGTAATCAAACGCAATAGTGAAACAAAAAAGATATACAATTACATTTTACATGTACACCGTTTAAAATGATGAGGACTCATCCCATTTATTTCGGCTGAGAGAAGCAGAGGCTGCATGCAAACAAACAGGAGTGCACATTAATGACTAAAACGCCAGAGATTTAGCATTAATATCATAACGCATTTTCACAAAACGATGATCATAACGTATGTTCAAAAAACGGAAGTAGAGTAGGGATTCTCAATAGGTAGGGACATTTAAATTTGAGCTTCACAGCGACGAGGTAGCTGCTCGAAAGCAGTTCGAGGGCGCTTTCGCAGCCGTTCGCACTTGAAAAAAAGGGGGTAATTATATCCCAGTGAACGAATAAAACAGTAAGTACTGCAATTTTAACCCTTCCATTCAAAGAGGCGCAACACTGTGCAAGAGGACTTATTTCCTGCACTGGAAGTCGCCTAAAATTGAAACTTTAAATGCGGTCTGACGAAATAGCGAAATAGAGCGAAATGGAGCTCCGATTATCGCCCATTACATTGTGCTATGTGCAGAGAGGTTTTTAGTACTTCAAATGCATCAAACTAATAATTTGAGTTATTAAATACATCATTTTATACCATAAATTGATTAATCAAGTAATTGTCAAAAAATAATATATTTTTTTACGAGATATTTAGGACAGCCATTATGGTATACCAAACGCGGATCTGCAAATTATTTCATCACACATTATGACTCTTGCATTTAATGGAAATGCGCTATGATATTTCTGCTATATATTTCGGGTTTTCATCTATGCAAGCGTAATGCATACCCAGAACTGAATAATACGTTGTACATAGCATACAATGTATAGGCCTATACATGTCATGTGCGTACATGAACAAATTCAACACGGATGAATATACCAGAATTAGATAAAATCACCGTGTTACATCTAGTGCTATGATGATTCGAAGTGACATCGATTCATGAATCATGGTATACATGTAGGCCTAGTGATAAGAATGTCAACAGGAAATGCAGTAACCAAGAAAAATAGAATTCATTTGTATGCTTATTGAAATAAACTTCTACCATTTATGCACTCACTGACACCGCTCGTCGATTTGGGGGTAGAGTTCGCCTTATCTTGGAGTTTGAGTTCGCAGAAGTTGAGGTTAAGAATTCTATTGTCCTCCTTTTGAAGAGTCCCGCTATAAGGGTCCATCAAAGAATTCCACAAGGGTTAATTTCAAGATTGGCGGTGTTTAAAAAGCTTGGCTTTTCTCTCTTCGTAATTGCTTTTTAATTGTTTTCACTATCTCCACAGCATTTGTTGTGGACACGTGGCCATCAAACACGACTACTGATATAGTTATCATTCATTGATGCTTCGCTAATTGGATAAAAGTGCATTATGCATTGTGCCTCTCACCACATCTCGTATCTCTGGGCAAATTCAATGTCATCTCCAAGTCTATTGGTGAATGAGGCGGATGCATCTCACCACATCTTGCATCTCTATATCATCTCAAGTCTGAGATACAATGAGAGTGCCTCTCACTGTATCTTTTCTTTTCAATCTAAAATGATGGGCTGTTGATATTGTTCGCCTAAAATTGAGGAAGAGTTAGAGTGGACGCCGTTTTTTCGTCCAGTGAGCAAATCTTCCTAATTGTAGACAGCCAGGATTGAGCGCCAGTCTCCACTTAACAACTGAACCTGGCTAAAATGACCGGAAAATGCTGTTATCATATCTTTTTACTCCAAAGAGCGAGAGCTTAAAAATTTACAATGTATAGAGACTCAACCACACGGAGTCTTACCAGTGGGCTCTGGTTACATGGAATGCCTATGCAGACTTCAAGACGGTATAATATAATAATACACATATAGACAGTAAGCATTCACTGCATTGAGTTTGGTCCATATCTGCTCGCTTACTGGTAAGACCCCCTGTGCGCTGGAACGGTGCATTTTACAACAAAGCAGTGCACATTTTTTTGGGTTCATTATTATATACGTAATGAATACAAACTAACTAACATAAAACAATTCTGTAATAACATGAATCAATTCAGATTCCCGATTCGTAAAACAGAAAAACGTCACCAATAGAAGTAAATTTTGGTTTGAAAAGGGTAAATATATCCCCATTTCTGATGCTCATAGTCATAACGTGTGATGAAATGATTTGTAGATCCGCGTTTGGTATACCATAATGGCTGACTTAAATATCTGGTAAAGAATACATTTGCTTTCGAGAATTACTTGATTAATCAATTTATGGTATAAAATTATGTATTCAACAACTCAAATTATTAGTTTGATGCATTTTAATTACTAAAAACTTCTCTGCAGATATACACGATCGCACCATATAATGGGCGATAATCAGGAGGGAGCTTTATTTCGTTCTAATTTGCTCTATTTCGCTGTTTCGTCGGACCCCTTTAAATGCCCAAATTTCGAACTCTTGAAAATGAAACTGATGCTGTGGAAAGTCAACTCGCGAGTCGAGTAATAATAATACTTGGGTGTATTCCGAATTTTGCCAAAGGCTTTCCTGCTCCTTCTTCTGAAAAAATGCTGGTACTATTATACTAACTGAATATCCGTACCAGTGCTAGATCATTCACTTAGTTATCATAGTTATCTCATGAAAGCTATTATTATTAATAGAAAACTCTGTTCGCGCTCTTTACAATTATATCTTTTATTGAAAAGTTGCATATGAGTGTGCCCATACTTAGCATTTGAAACGACCACTAATTAATGCTTTTTCTTTGTTAAAATAATTCGACTACTCGCTACAGGTCAAACAAGGGGGGGGGGAATTAAACCAGTTTAAAGGTGAACAATGCACATAATTGTTGTTGCACTTTGAAGTAGACCCCGGAGCCGCTGCTGATGTGTACTAGCCGCCGCCGATTGGTGCTGTCGGCCACCGCTATCAGCCGATCACTGTCATCAGCCGATTCAATTCATATATTTTACACTCAGTATTATAATAAGTTATCATGTGTACGAACGAGTCTTCATTGTGTTTATGATAATTGTTTATATAATTGCTATCTGAGCTATCTGTAAGTAGATTTTATTAAGTTTACTTCATTAAAATTAATTTAAGGATTTATGCCATACTGTATGTATGCCCATACATATACGAGGGTTGTCCCAAAATATATCAGAGTAGACTGACATAGAATGCGCAGTATACTAGTACGTACTAGGTAGGATTTATGTAAAATATTCCTTCAAGAATTGAGTACTAGTAGATCACTTGTTACTAACTACATGTATATTACTGGTATTACCTGGCATTAAGCCTGCCAATTTTTGATTGAGTGTTCTTTAACATTCCTCTTCCCACTGCATATATTATTATATTATTACATTATTATTGCATATATTATTTGCTTGCAATAAAGAGGTTAGTTTAATTAAAAGTAATTGCGTTTGAATTTGCGTCGGCAGGCTCTACAAACAAAGTTGGATAAACTTCATGGATAAAAATAACCTATTGAAGTTTATGAGACGCCCTAATCCTCTCAAACTTGTGTCAAGCAAGAGAGTGTAATTGAGTGGGACATTATAGGATTTGGAAATCGTCCAATCTCAAAAGTTGTCACACTGGTACCACATGTAAGGAGTAGTGCATGTGTGTGATAACTAATGGCATCATTGTACATATATGATGGCATAGCAACCATTGCCAAGCCACTTCAAGCCGCTGCTAGCCACCGATCACAATGCTGAGCCGATATCTGATTGGTGGAGTATCTTAAGCAGCTAGCCGGTCATTTTTACTGCAGCCAGCCGATTCTGGCTAATTACAATCTGCTCTGGAGTCTACTTTAAGGGTAAGATAATGATCTACCAGAATACAGTGTAACCTGAAAATTTAAAAGTTTTCGTCTTGGGCGGTTTCCTCCCGATATCTCTCTTATGCTCAGTGCGACTTCATACTGATCTTGTCGAGGGGGGTCACACATATCTGAATTATTTAAGGACTTCGACCAACACTTCCTGGCAGTTCTATACTTCTATATAAATTATATGATCATATAGCCACTTCATCAGTTAGAGCAAAGCACTGGCTTGGTCTTAAATTACTGCAAATTTATATTCTTACGGCCTTGTGAATTATGGGATTAGAGATTATTACACTTAGTAGGCCTACTAACCTGGTTTCTGTACAGTTATCACTCGGTGGCTCCAGTTTGAGTCCAAGTGGACTCGTACAGACTCTGGGAGAATTCTCCTGCAGAGAAGGAGGTCCTCTTTGTCTGGCATGTATTTATACAATTTATCCATGCATGCTGTAGGCCTATCCCCAAGTCTATTTTTTTTTTTTTTTTTTTCAGATTTTTGCACCTCAAAGTACATGATGGTTGGACCAGATAAGGTTGACCTGAAGGTTGTTCTTCTTGGCCGCGAGTACAGTGGGAAAACCGCTCTCGCTCATCGTTATCTTTTACAGAAATTCAACCCTCACATGAACTACCAAACAGTGAGTGTCCTCTCCTCCTTTAAATTGCTGTCTCAGTTTTCTGTTTTGGCATTTGTAGACTGTTGGAGCAGCGTACGGAGCAAGGAAATTTGAGGTGGATAAACAAACCATCTTCATGGGCTTATGGGTAGGTTTTTCTTTCCCTTGGCAGTTTAGCCCCAATGCAGTGCTTTTGTTTTTCACGCAGGACACGGCTGGCAGCGAGCGCTATGAATGTATGAGTCACGTCTACTATCACGGTGCTTGGGCTGCCCTAGTTTGTTTCGAGTTAATTGACAGAGAGAGCTGGTTGAGGGCTCGTCACTGGGCTAATGAAGTGATGACGCGTGGTGACGTGAGCATTGCATGGGATTCTTGTTGATGGCGTTTTCATTGAGCTCTTTTTGTGAAGGAGGGTTGCAAGATCTACTTGATTGGAACCAAGGCGGATTTGGTGACTGAACCTGGTACCCCAAGAAAGATTGAATATGCTACTGCTAAGAGCTATGCTGATGGTCTGTTCTTCTCTCAAATCCTCCTTCAATTTCAATCTTTGTTTTATTTTTTTTTCAGACATCCGTGCCAAGTATATTGAAACATCAAGCAAAACAGGCCAGAATGTTGGTATGTGAAATACATAATACAAACTGCGGTGGAGTTTCGGTGTGAAAAATTCCTGAGATTATAAAATGTTAGACATGTTCAAAAATGTTTTGAATGGCAGTATCCTCAAACAAAGTCTTAGATAACATAATTATGAAAAATGCAAATCACCCTTAGCATCATCAGAATATCTATTCAGATTTAAAGAAAGGCACTCAACCACGCAATGCACTTTCATTGTTAATGAGGTAATTAACAAATTTAGCAAAATAGGAAGTCCAGTATGTATGTTTTCTTGATGCCTTGAAGGCATTTGACTGGATCAGATACCTTCCATTGTTCCAGATGCTCGAGCATCGAGAATTCGGTCCACTAAAAACACATATGCTAATCTCCCCGTATGTCAATCAAAAAGCGTGCGTTGAATGGGATGACCATTTTTGTGTTAAGAGTGTTCCGTGCGTGTTCCCGGTTCTTGCCTAGTCTGAACTTAGTGGGTGAAGCACACAGACTAGGGTGGAAGAATAATCCAATTTATTGAAGCAGGTCTAAATGAAAGGTGGTTGGATGAGGGCAGTAGTGGAAGGAAGACAGTTAATGGGTTAGTTGAAGAAATTCGAGCTCAGCATTTCCTCTGGTTATATAGAAACATAACTTTTGGATAATGTGGCAGGTCTCACATGGAAAGTCAGGGCAGTTAGTGAACCTAGAGAGTTCAATATTTGAGTACGAAGGGGCATTTGATGGAAAGAATGAAGCAGGGGGGAAAAGGAGAACGAGAGAACTAATATAGTGTAATCTGTGTATGCATGCATGGGTATTCACAACAAAGAGTGAAATTAAAAATAAGGAGGCGTTCTTTCTCCGATTTTATTTAATGTGTACCAAGATGAATTACTCTCTAGGCTCAAGAACTTAAATGCTAGATGCCACATTGGATCCCATTTCTGTGGCGCCTTCGCAAACTCCGATGACATGATTTTGTTCTTACCGTCAATGAAGGGTTTGAGACCTTCTAGGTGTGTGCAAATTAAAAAAAAACAAAAAAACTTAAAAACCTTCCCCCAGAATGATTGTATTTTCTATTTAAGACATACTGTATGCCACTATTTGGTATATAACTGCTTTGACCTCAGTGACCCAGCCATGTCTCGTTTTGAGGTGACCTCGAGGAAATGTATACATTTTTTATTAGGCTTACCACGCACTACTCATTGTAATTTTCTGCATCAAATTTGTCAAGATATATCTCTGTACATTATCAGATTTGTATTCGTTTCATAAATTTCTTTAATGCCGCAATTAACTCATCAAACTCTGTGCATCATTAACTTTAGACGGTAGCGGATCATCAATATCCAATAGTCTTAGCCACATATCATTCAAAAACAGAACTGCTTGTACTGCATATACATGTATAATGAATTCTAGTCTCTCATGCGTCACAATATCATTTCTAATAGCAAAACATAACTAATAATAGATCTCCTCAATATACGTCAAATTATCTCATCTCCTTGCCATGTCCATTACAAAAATGTACTCTCGTATGATGAAATTACTTTTGCACTTAATGTTCCATGCACATCTTGAGAGTTTACACCTTCACTATGTATCGTTTGCCAAGCTTTGATGAATAAACATTTATATATATTAAATTAATCAACAGAAGAGATGTACTGCATGATTGCCGAAGATTATGTGGCCGACATGGCAAAGAAAACCAAAGGTGAGAACTGAATATGCTCTCTTCGCTCACTTCTCAACTCATCAATAATTTCAGAACAAATAGAGAAAGAGCGAGATAGAATCCGGCTGCCTGACAAACCTGGTCAACAAAAACAGAGTTTCAAAGACAAATGCTGCTGAAAATGTGTGCACGGTGATCCAGATCAAAGCCCTCATCAGAGTTCTATTTATTTATATACCAGAATTTTCTTGAATGTTGTGAGTGATATTGGGTATGGATGCCATTTATTTGTTCATGTCTCATTTTCTATTTTTATGTATGTTTTTTTTTTTCTCTCTTTTATTTTATAAGGTTTTTGATCTGTATTTTGTTACTTATTCTAGCTTCTGCTCAATCAATGTTGAATTCCAAATTTTACAATTCCTCACACAAACAATATTAATTCTAATCTCACAAAAATATCAGTCATTAACTCATTATGGGCATTAATTGTTATGAATCTACCATTTTATCCTGCATCTCCACTGATCTGCATTATACAAACCTGGTATTGACTTGCATTTCATCTTCAACTGGCATATATTATCTTTGTCGGTGTATGTGTTCTTAAGTAACAAATCTATTCCTTTTAATATATCCTGCAGTCTCTTTCAATGCTAATCAGAAACTTACTTAAAGTCATGTCTATCTTTAATATGTTTTGATATTGAAATAAATATTTTTTCTTATGATAATTTGACTCCTTTGAAAAAAAAACCTCTTTGCTGTTGCGTAACCTTGAAAGACGTTTATTGGTTTACGATTTGAATGAGCAAAGTAATTTTTTTATTACTTCCTTTGTTTTTTATTTAGTGAACTAGTGTGTGAACTATTTCACGTTAGAGCACATTCAACAATCGTATTCCAATATCCACATCTCACGTCTATCACATTCTTTGAAAAATGAATGACTTTTGTTGGTGAGTCACGAGATATCCTGTCACCTAGGCCAAGTTGTCCATAGTCATTGCACCCCCAGCTGTACAAACTCCCGTCATCTAAAATCAGGTGAACATTGTATTTTAATAATTTCATTATTTTTGCAAATTCTGACAAACCTGTAACTGCAGCTGAATGTCTTGATCCACAAGCGATGTCTTTAAAAGACAGCAATTCATGGTTTTCGTCTTCAACATCAAGAACTGAAGGGATCGACTGAACATTCACAGTCTCAACATTTACTTCCTCATCTTTGTAATTGCTTGGAATTCCTCCTGTTTGAGTTTTCTGAATTTTTGCCGGTCGAACGGATTCAATAGATTCAGGTTCAACTTTCATTTTTACTCCTTTCGAACGAGCACCCAGTTGGCCTCGTTCATTCCAACCCCATGTGTATATGTCGCCAATATCTGAAAAGGATAAACAAGTGCACTCATTTCTCATTTAATAAAGTCTATAAAGTCCAAGATCAGAACACAGTAAAACCCCGCTAACTCGAAAACGGATAACTCGAAGACCCCTCTTCGTCCAAGTGTTTTCAAAGTCCCGACGACTACCCTATACTTTAGCATTGCAGATTGCTCGGATTCCTCGAACCCCGCTTCGTCGAAAAACCCTGTTCCTCGAACATATTTTTCGGTCCCTTGAGCAAAATCGAATCGTATTCGTCAAAGTTTTTTTTTTTTTTTTTTCTAACATCAAAGAACCCTTTCGCTAATTAACGCCACTCTGTTTACTGTTTTGGACAATCGTTTACAGAGTTCGACTCGCGTGTCACCTCTCGCATTCACGATGCTTGGTTAACAATAGAAGAGAGACATGTAGTAGATTTTCGATCGGAGTAAAACACATGATGAAGACGATTACAGAAAGCGGTATAGCCTCTGTTGTTGAATAGGCGGGAAACATCAATAATAAACAAACTCTGCCCATCAGTATAAAACCCGATCATTCGTCACAACAAATTAATCAGTCTGTGACTGTCTGTCGACGAATCTCTGCGAGATATATCTGCAATAATGGCGACTAAACGAAAGATCACTTGTGTAACCCTGGAGACCAAGTTCCTGGCGATCAGCGAAAAGGCCATCGCCGATAAGTTTGGAATCCCACCAAGCACCCTGTCAACTTGGATAAAAAATTCCGAGAAGATTCAAGTGCATTATAGAGAGAGTGGAGGTGACAGGATGCTGTGGTTGAAGGCGACAAGAACAAAGATTATCCCCCTCTCTCGGCCGATTTTGTATATCTTGTAGTAAACAAATTTTTTTTTTTTTTTTTTCATGTGTTGGCAGCTTTAAAGTGGTCAAGGGTACGTCATTACGCTATCATAACGTAATTTAAGATCAATATGCTATCATAACGTCATCTCATAGATCATAGCGTTACCAAAATGTGAAAACCCCTCTTCGTCGAAAACCCTCTTCGTCAAAGTGTTTTCGCTGGTCCCTTCAAATTCGAGTTAGCGGGGTTTTACTGTATAAGGATCCTGATTTTCAGAATTCTCACCGCTAAGAGCAGCGGAATGCCATCCCCCAGCAGACACAGAGGTCATTGACATTCCCTCCAATGCAGCAACCTTTTGCGGCTGTGTCTGGCTCTCAATGGTACCGTGGCCAAGTTGCCCTCGACTGAGAGATGAAAGCTGTCATCACAGAATTATGTGATCATCATGTACCAACCTTCCAGAACCAAATGTGAAAACAATTCCAATTTTGGAGAGAAGTATCGTGTGTTCATGGCCGCAGGAGACAGACTTAATCAAGATTTTGGGAGACACAATCTGTTTGAATATTGGGGCGTCCTTTTGAAGCAAATGAACTTGCGCTCTATCTGTGGAGAAATTTATAAGATATAAGATCAAATTAAAATAAATAACTTAAAATAAGCAATCACCATCAATGGCAACTACATCAGTTTCTCCAGCAGCAATTTTAGTGAGATTGGTTGTAGAGCTTTCGCAAGGAAGAGGCAATAATTCCTGGCCATGATTTGCCGAATGACACTGCCCCTGTTTGTTTACAAGGTAAACAGCATTCCAAGAAGAAGCAACTGACGAGTAGCGTTCAAACTGAGTTTTAGATGGAGTGTTCCATGAGCTTGAAGTCAACCTTCCATCATCTATAAAAAAAAATACTATTAACATAAAAGTGAAACAAGGACATGTAAAACAATGCAATTTACCACTGAGAAAGATAATGTGGTCCCAGCCAATTGCCATATGCTGTAAATTAGCTGTTTTGTCTGCAACTGAATGTTTCGGAGACCGTGTGCTAGTCAATGATGAGTGAGACTGAGAGGTGTTCACAGAGTTGGATTCAGACTCAGTTATGACTACTGCCTTGTCTTGTATTTTTGTATCTGCAACAAGATTTCCTTTCTCACGCCATTGCAATGGTTCTTGAACTTCCCCCATAGACTCAGCTCTGTCTCGATCAAGATCGTGACATTCTGTGTTATGGAATGAGCGCAAGTCGAGAGGAATGGGAGAAGATCGACATACGTTATGATTCTGACTATAATTATTGGAAGTGGTCTCTGGTTCTTGATTCTCATAACTCAGCTGTCCAAAAACGTTGAAACCGAAACCAAATAACGCCATTTCAACGGTTAAATGTTATTTATCAATTCCCTATATCACTTTCTCCGTCCGAATTGGCAAAACAATACAGTTTAATCACACAATGATTGACTTCAGTTTCCCAAAATAATTCCCATCATGGCACGTGAGCGGATGTTGATTTCGACGACGAAGAAATTAATCGATGAAACGAAGATTTCGGTGAGTGTTGAGCCCGAGAGTGACAGTGAGACCGAGGTCGTCGGAGGCAGTTTGATCTCATATCTTACCGCTACTTCTTGTATTTATAGCTCAAAATTCCTCTCATCCTTTTTATATTGATTTTGTTTTGTAACAATTAAACCTGCGTATGCCACACAACTTAACACGATCAAATTATACACTGGCCTCTGTCGGGAGTCAACTGGTAAAGCTCAAACTTAACGACCGGAAGTTGTTCTTTCAGCAAAATTATTTCCTTCGGCGCTTATGAATATTCATCAAAAGCCAAAATGGTTCTCGAGAGCACAATCGTTTGGTGAGAATAAACAACCAAATAATCAATGTTCAGTGTGAATTTGGGATTAAATAATATCAAATAGCTACCATTGATTCTTTTAAGCTTATAATTATAGGGTTTTATACGTCAAAATTACGATTTAATAGAGGAAATCGTTCCGATTTGCGTACACCGGTGGTGACACAGCAGAATCAGAACGTAACGCACCCTATTATCGCTCACCCCTGTGTCACTTGTTCCTCGATTCTGTCCTTCACTCCTTGTTTTCATTGACAAATCGGTGAATTTTCGGACAATCGAACTCAATTGCATGGAGGCAAATACTATATTGTTGAAATCTGGACGTGCCCACTGTGCTTTATGATAATTTTGTACTCTATTTTTCACTAATTCCACAAGTGTAACTGATCTGATTATCAGTTACAGTTTGGCATTGTCGCCCCAATAGCGGACATTGTGGTTTATTATTGAGAGGGGATCGTCGAATCGAATGACCCCAGATGGCCGAAATGGGTATAACTTATGTGTTACCAATACCTGATGATGTAACAAGAGTTCAAGTTACTTAAAACACAATAAAGTTGGCAATAATAACGTCGCCGGCCGAGAGCACTTGGGTTGTGAATTTCCAGTGTTGTGAGCATGCGCAGAAGATGTAAACAATAGCACATTTCCTGGGCACCTAACGTTATGACCATAGATGTCGTAAACATTATGACCGTTATGATTCTGGGTGAAGCTGAACATGCTGGATGTTTTCCTACGTTTTTGCCGTCATCAACTTCACAATCGGCGACAGGCAGATAACATAGCGCTGAATTGGCTTCTCTCTCATCGTTACCTTTAAAGTTAACATTAAACTCTGGTGACAACGATTTAATGTGCTTGCGAACGTATTTCATTATTGATAAACAGACACATGTGCGACCATGTCTTATTGTTGTTGAAGAAGTCACATGACGTGATCATGTGATATAAGCACAAAATGGCGAATTAGCCGAAGCGTCATCCTTTCGAAAAAAAATCTCATTTTCTTATTTGTACCATCCATAGCTCGGATAAATTGTTCGTAAGAGGTGCAATGTTTAAACTAATTATATAACGGTTCTATTGAGTGTATTCCTAGGTGTGCAATGCTTGCAATGGCTCTCAACGAGCACGCGCTATGGCTCTAAATGAATGTGATATGTGCCTGTAATGTAGTGCATTTATGCAAACGGATATTTCAGGCACACTTGTGGGCTTAATTTTTCACTACCTAAAATGCTAAATAACTTCAATTAAATAAGTAGCGAATATTTATATTCGGAGGTGGATTAGCGAAAAGGGTGGATTACATGACACAATTAACATTTAACATGATATTTTGAGGCAGATTATGAAAAGGGCGGATTACATAACCGCGGATTAACAGTGTCTGACTGTATGATGAAATATCACAAAGAGTTGATAATTGGTTTTAATGGCAAAAACGTGGCAGCTTAGGCTATCATGGGGGAGATGGTACCTCTATGTAAATACTAGTAGTTCACCAGTGATAGTGCATGAACTGGTACATGTGCTTATCTTCTTGTAAGGTAAATATAAAGCACTAACATATCCTGCACTGTTCTATAACACAAGATTCTTATAAAAAAAATTTGTGATTGTAGAAAAAAAAAATTCTTTTACAATCACAACTATTCATATTCGGGTTCGAGTTCTACGAATAGTAACCACCCAAATATTCATTATTATTTGTTATTTGGGTTATTTCACTATTCATTCAGCCTTAAAAATAAGTCAAGTACTTATTTATTTCAGTTTAATTAGTAAATCACTAAATGTTCAATACTTCAGTGGAAATTTGAAATTAAATATTTTATTCATATTTTATGTGGAGTGCTTATTCTCACAGGATATAATATATTTGTTTACTGCTTTGCGTCAATAAAAATAGCATATAGGTTGATATGTTTAGATAAGGCCATATTTATAACAAACAATAGCGCATAAATGTTGACTAGTTGAAGCGACTAACTTTCTAGGCCTATATAATTTCAATTCGGAATTGCATAGTTGTACCTGTGATTGCTTGGATTTTCTGTCAGTAACTTTAGAAGGTGAATCTTTGAAACCAAGTATATAATGGTTCTAATATGTGAATGAGCTGATCTCCTTCGTGCATTGGCCCACCTGACTTCAATTCTATGTTGCCTTTGAAGGTCAAGGTCTCGAGTTCTAAGCCTGCTTGGTCCAAAAAGCGTTGTGGTTGTGAGTTTTACTTGTAATGTGTTCTAATTTCTCGATAACTCTGCACTACTGCATAACAAGGCTGGGTGGATTTGTTCTCCTTTATGGATATAAATGTAAATTTTATTATTTCTTTTACAGTGTTGACGACAGTGACTTTATGCGGAATGGAGATTTCGTGCCCACACGACTCCAGGCTCAGCAGGATGCTGTCAATCTGATCTGTCACTCAAAAACACGCTCTAATCCTGAGAACAATGTTGGCTTACTTGCTCTGACGTCGTAAGTGCAATCAGGTCACATTTTCTCCCATTTTCACTTATTTTCTCTTCCAGACACGAAGTTCTTGTTACGTTAACTGCAGATGTGGGCAAACTGCTTGCCTGCTTGCATCAGGTGGAGCCCAACGGGAACATCAAATTCGTTTCTGCAGTCAGAGTTGCTCATGTGAGTCATGACTCTCCTGTTCTCTTGACTCCTTCTTGGGAATTTTGTAATGATTTGTTTTCTTTTTCAGCTTGCTCTGAAGCACCGTCAAGGCAAGAATCACAAGATGCGAATTGTTCTCTTTATCGGAAGTCCAGTCCTTGACGATGAAAAAGAGGTGCGTAGTCTCCACGTTTGGTCATTGCATAGCTGACCTTTTGGTCATTTCAGATGGTCAAACTTGCTAAGCGTTTGAAGAAGGAGAAGGTTAATGTTGATGTCATCAACTTTGGAGAGGAGAGCGTCAACACTGACAAACTTTCTTCCTTTGTAAACACCATCAACGGCAAAGACGGAGCCAGGTCTGTTCCTCTCCGCCATACAATCACATGACATATGATTATTTTCAGCTCCCATCTACTGACGGTGGCCCAGGGCCCCATGCTGTCCGACGCTCTGATCAGCTCTCCAATTGTGGTTGGTGAGGATGGCACAGGAGCTGTTCCCAGTGGCATGTCAGGCTTTGAGTTTGGCATTGATCCAAATGAGGACCCTGAACTGGCGTTGGCCCTGCGTGTGTCCATGGAGGAACAGAGGGCGCGGCAGGAGGACGAGGCGCGCAAGGTGGCCGCTCAATCTGCCACGGACGCTGGCGTTGTTCCTGCTGAATCCACAGGTGCGTGCCCTTCTCCCCACGGATTCAACCCATCATGGGTGTTTTAATTCCTGACAGAGACGGATGAGGAGGTGTTGTTGAAGCAGGCGCTTGAGATGTCAATGCAGCAAGACGAAGAGCAGGAGAAAAAGGAAGAGACATCTTCCTCTGTGGCCGCTCCTCCCAGTTCAGCCACGATGCCCGACCTCTCGATGATGTCAGAAGAGGACCAGATTGCGTACGCCATGCAGATGTCACTGTCATCCTCAGCTGCAGACACAGCTGCCACTCCCATGGAGACAGATGCAGCCGATAAAGAAGAGGTACTGAGCGATCTTGGTTAATTGATTTTTATTTTTCACATGGATATTTGCAGGATTACTCTGAAGTGATGGATGACCCAGCCTTCCTACAGAGTGTCCTTCAGGAGTTGCCTGGAGTGGACCCTCAGTCTCCAGCCATCCAGAGCGCCATGGGTCAGCTGACCCAAAAGGACGGGGGTCAGGAGAAAAAGGACGACAAGAAGGACTCAGCAAAAAAGTGAAATCAATTTATGTTCGGATTTATCTATGAATTTTCTTTCTGTATGTATGTGAGAATAAAAGTGTTTTAAAACATTTCATCGCGTCTAATTTTGTATACAAATAATTCAAACTCTTGAAAGACATGGCAAGTTCATAAAGGCCAATTGCAGCGCACACCGTGAGTCTGACTGATGCAATTTTGATGACAATGGCGAAACACCGCTCGAATCCTGCATCGTCAGCGGCATGAAGGCGAAGGCCTATGTCATAACGCACTTGTTTCTTTGCCATAAGAACGTTATGATATGAATGGACGATCTACAAACGCGCACGAATACAGGGTCGAAATTTCGCAAATTATATTTACGTACGTAGTATTAGAGTTTCATGGGTATTGAAACTTGGCTGAGTACACATGATTAAAAACATTATAGATAAGATGAAAATACTTAAATACGAGGGTCTACCCTATCAAATGTTATCTATTTTCAAATTAGATATGGACTCCTTCTAGCGAATGAATAATAGCGGTGATCTGACTGAAAATCGTCTGCCAAACCAAAATTCGTATTTGGGTGAGGAGATATTCGTCTGCTGAGTTTCATCAATTAAATCGGTGAGAATCGTTCGATTTCTCGATAACACGCGTTTCATCAGTGCACAAGTATCTGGTAATTGTAGCAGTGTGTTTCTGGTTTTATTTTGAGTGCTGTTGTGTTGCGCTCCCTGACTCCAAGAGTTTTGTCTATTTTGACAGCTGTTTTTTTGCGTGCACTTTTCGCTGTCAAAATCAGCTGATCGCTTTACAATTTTCCGAATGTCCTATTTTTTTAAGGAAAATTTTAAATTAAAAATTTTCCTTATGTTACTTTACGTGTTTTTTTTAAGGAAAATTTTAAATTAAAAATTTTCCTTATGTTACTTTACGTGTTTTTTTTAAGGAAAATTTTAAATTAAAAATTTTCCTTATGTTACTT
>KB309465.1:102300-116695 GCA_000328365.1 Capitella teleta
TGCCATAAGAACGTTATGATATGAATGGACGATCTACAACCGCGCACGAATACAGGGTCGAAATTTCGCAAATTATATTTACGTACGTAGTATTAGAGTTTCATGGGTATTGAAACTTGGCTGAGTACACATGATTAAAAACATTATAGATAAGATGAAAATACTTAAATACGAGGGTCTACCCTATCAAATGTTATCTATTTTCAAATTAGATATGGACTCCTTCTAGCGAATGAATAATAGCGGTGATCTGACTGAAAATCGTCTGCCAAACCAAAATTCGTATTTGGGTGAGGAGATATTCGTCTGCTGAGTTTCATCAATTAAATCGGTGAGAATCGTTCGATTTCTCGATAACACACGTTTCATCAGTGCACAAGTATCTGGTAATTGTAGCAGTATGTTTCTGGTTTTATTTTGAGTGCTGTTGTGTCGCGTTCCCTGACTCCAAGAGTTTTGTCTATTTTGACAGCTGTTTTTTTGCGTGCACTTTTCGCTGTCAAAATCAGCTGATCGCTTTACAATTTTCCGAATGTCCTATTTTTTTTTTTTTTTTCTCTCTTCCAAATAGCTTGTAATGAAAGCTAGAAATTTAATAATTACACAGAAAAAGTGAACGCAGATAAGAATGGTTTTATATACAATATATACATTTTGGGGTTTCCAATGGAGTTCAGTGGATAATTAATAATAACTTTCATACTGGATGAGTCGATCCCAAGTCATTTCAATTCAATTATTCACTGTATGAGGATAAATTCGGTCATAAATTTATTTAAATTATTATTCAAGGGTAATCGAATTCATGGTGTGACACGTGTGATTGGTCAATGAAATATACTGCTCACTTATATACTAGTAGTTATTAATTACTATAGCTAGTATGTATAGCCACATGCATGCAGGGCCTAGCACTGATAATGGTGGAATTCATTTCATTAGTATATTGTGATCTAGGAGTCTAGGGTATTACTATGTATTAAATAATTAATTGATCAACATATACACATCTTCAGTTTTTTCCATTTCTATCTGGCTGGTTCGGGTGCCTTTGTATAATTATTGTATATTGCTTTGGGGTTCCATTCTAGGAATTAGGTTGGCAAATTTATTAGCTTTTGTGTGGAATCCACGAAAAAGTTCAATTTTTAATTATATCTCGAAAGAATTGAGCATTCAAAGTACCTTTTTCCTAATGGCACACTATAATTATGTACAATGGAAAATTTACGATTATAAATCTGTCATCTAGCTCTAGATTCATAGTAGATAAGTTACTTTTGACGCTCAATCATATATCCAGGTTCGACATTCATGTTATATCACAAAATCATCAATCAATAAGTTGCATAAGAAACCGCATTATGCATGCTGTTCAATTGCTTATCTGATTAACCGATATCTATCCTATAAAGTGATGAAGTACAGATGGTTAATGATGACTATGTTGTTCATTTAAATATTTTATTTAAATCACAGTGAAAAGGTAATAAGGACTAAGCATGCAAGTCAGCAGTTATGAAACACAGCATAATTTCATTACATCGGGGTGTTGCTGTTGCCGAGTGCTTAGAGCGAATGCCACGCTAAGAACAGGGTTTGCACCCCAGTCTAAAAAAATCGTGATTATTTCCAAGCAATTTTTTTTAATTTATTACCTTTTAAGGGGATCAATAACATTCACAATGATGCATAAATAATGAAGCAAGGATAGAAATAGCGATGTCTGCATCTTATCTTTGCACCTATTTATCTCTCACGTATGAAGAAAGAAAATGACGATTGAGTATTTATGACGCAACGGAATCTGCAGTAATCCAGGCATTACGCTGTTCGGCTATTAATCCCTCACCATTGTGAGAATCGTAATAGCTTTGCAATCACTTGCTCTTTATCAGTTTCGAGAATCTTAAGTGCTTCTGTAAAGACTTCAAGATGGCATATGTAGGTTTTTGTCTAGATTTTCCCGTCTCAAACATAATTACTTTACAAGCATGCATGGTGGCAATTTCTTCAGTAGACCCAATGCATTTTCGGGAGAGCGTAACCCTCCGATCAGAATGACCGAATTGCGCATGAAATATCATATTATACGAGTGATCACATTGTTGTTCAAGTCTTGTCTCGATCACGGTGTTGAAATTCAAACAGTGCATCTTAGAATTTTGCGTAATGAGTGTGCTCACCATTCGATGCCCCATTTCTCTTATCTGATAAGCCCTTGCATTGTCTCTTCGGTGCATTCTTCAGATCGACGAAACCTGCCCTGGTGACTCATAGCTGCGCATTTCTATCATTTCTATTTTGCCAGGAATTTGTTCTATGTGTGAGAAATCACCCTAGTAAGAAAACTAAGAATGCTGTCTTCTAAATGGTTGAGTTGCGGGCCAGCAAACATGCATGCTGTGCATATGCAGAGCACACGGAAAAGCACCGTTCATATCTACCCTCTTCAGTGCAATTTGTTTGGTTGCTAAGCTGTTAACAATGATTTCTATTTAGTACGCACGTGTGTAGGTTCAATCTTGAATGCATAAAATAAAACGATGCAACCACCTTCCAACTGAATATAATTAAGCCTTGATCCTAGTGTGCACTACGCAGGTTTGAGGTCATGACCTTCACTAGTGCTGCTTGCATCCCTTCACGATGGGAGTTATAAGAAGGCCATTGATCAGACCTACAATAGGCTTGTAAGACCTTGGCTCTCTACAACGTCGGGAAACCCGTGTACATATATATATGTGAATTTGTGAATGCTTTTAATAGTCTCCTATTGAGTAATCCATGTCTACTGTATGTAACTGGCAGTACACTTTATGACTTTTGGCACTGAATAATAGAACAAGCAGCCACGCGCCTGTTTCTTCTGTTTGCCCTCACTTCGCCTCAAACTGACCCGGATTGACTCTAAGCAGGAGACATATTGGACGCCATATACAATAGGAAAGCATTCATTTACTACTCAATAATTCAAGACTTCATGCCTCTGGGTTCAGTGCTCTGAATATAGTTCTGATCAGGTCAATGTCTCCTTTAAGTTCTTTTTCTCAATTTTTTTTCTCTCCAACATGTCAACCTGAGAGAGGCAATTAAGTCTAAAATAATTCCTTAGAAAATATAATACATGTAATCAGTTTTTTTAGTCATCCACACATTACTTTTATTGTATCCATCAGCATTATACATGATTACTAAGTTGCGTAACCTACTAATCTCAATAAACATCTGTTTTAGGCCTCTTGCGATCAGCTGTTACATGTTCAGTTCTGCTCTAGCAGAGTGCCCCAATTAATTGCCCACTTTTATAGATCGCAATACATGTATAGCTGCATTGGCAATTCAAGTGCATTCTTCAGGCTCCTGAGGCATTTCACACCTATACTTATTATCATCTCAATCAGCTGATTGCATCGTGGTTTGTCTTTGATGTTCTTTGATATCTCTAATCATTACCGATACGACGGGTCACGACGGCTGAACAAGAATCACTCGATTTTCGGCTCACCAGTTTCACACGAAGCGTGAGATTTGCTTGCGTATAGACGTATATATATAATTATATGCAGTTATTGAGCGCTGCAGCTGCTTCTGGTATTATATAAGCCTACCAAATGACGTCATCATTCCGTCTTAATTAACGAGGGCTCCTCTCGAACATGGCATATCCGTCTCAACAGCTTATATACCCTCTAATTAATTATATAAACATAATCAATTAGTGTCATTTATTTACTTTTATTATTATATCTACTATTCTCTACGTAATCGTATTTTGCCGTGGATGTTTCCTGTGAGTTCTGACTGTTCCTTATCAATGACATAACTGACATAGTGGCGTCGTTTGCTGCTTGAATCATTGAAAGCCATCAGCTGATAAGTTGCTTGATTGCAGATATAGTTTCCTGCTCTGAGTATGCTGAGTTCATCTGAGGGTCACGTGACGAACGGAGCAGCCAGTACTGCGGTGATCGTCGAGGATGCTCACAGTTCAGCCAGCAGCCACCGCGTCAACCAGCTGATATCTGAGCACGTCAAGAGGTCACACAGGATGGGCGATTCACAAGGGGTCAAGACGTACAAGAGGCAGACTGCCCACAGGTCACAATCAACATTTGTATAATTATAAGGAAATGCTTTTTTAATTGAATTTTATTGTGTGTGTGTGTGTGTGAAATAATATTCAATTATTAAATTATATTTTTATTTCTATTTGTAGGATTTTTGTGAACCGCAGTCTTCATTTGCAGAAAATGAAGTTCTTTGGTTTCGACATGGATTACACACTTGCAAGTAAGAGCTCTTCATTGTAATAGATGCTATTGCAATTGATAATATCATTGATTTATTCATTTGTATAAGGAGTAAGTTAATTGTGGAATATTAAATTTTTAACAATGATAGAATGAAGTTTCCATTCGCTGGATTTTGGATTTCATTCCATAATGAGGGTGCAAACCAGCTTCGATTTGACCGCAAATTTGCATATGCGCCAAGTTATTAAAGTGGGTCCCAATGGATGACATTTTAAAGCGTTCTGTGAACTGGAGAACACTCATGGGGACACTTTTGCCGTCACTGTGTCAAGGCCATTTTTCTTGTTTCATGAATTGTGTGGCCCCTGGGAGTGAGACTCACATCCAGGGTATTCAAGTAGTTGTTTCTGCAATCAGCTGATTCAGTGCTCCAAATGTTCTTGAGTGTAGTACTGGTTATTAAAGGGGCCCCAGTTATCAAAAGCTGAAATATTGAAATGCTTCAATGGTTCTCAGCACAATTATGATTTCGGGGACACCTTTCAACCTCAGAGATTATTTATTACCAAACAATTGTATAACAATAATATTGTAATAACAATAAGAATTGATTCTTATCTAAATATTGATTTTGTACTTCAACTTTCTCTATCTGCTTGATGATAACATTGATGAGTTGCGCAATTGATTGGTGAAATCTCATGATATGACGGGCATTTGTTTTAGCATGGAATATAATTAGTTATTCTTATTTCATAAATGTGAAGGGATGAAGCTAATTATAACCTTCAGGCTCCTGCAAACAACTTTTATTTTATATTCGAAACAACTGAATTAGTAATTATTACTAATTATTATTAGTAATTAACCCCTTTGTGCTTAGAGTTTTTGCCTTAAACACTTTTCTTCAATCACCGATGTTTGGTTGGAATATTGATCCCATTATATGCACTAGTTGTTATCCTCTCCTCATTATCTCAGGCTCAACTGGATTCCCACGAACGCTTAAAAGTTCATTGAGTGCAGATGGTCATAATAGCCAAGATAATAAAGATATTCTGCTTTCAATTCTGCATTTATCTATCAATCTGGGTCAAACAGGTTTTATGAGCTATGTTTACGCTGTACGTAGAACAGAGATTGTGTATTTCTAGCATTTTATATACATATATATATACCATTTTATATATATACCATTTTATATATATACCATTTTATTCGCGAAATAAGTTTTCACATAACACAAAGAATTAAGGTGAGAACAGAATAAGGAAAAATAGGAAAAAGTTATGTCATCACACATAATAAATATATGGCGCACTTGATTTCCTGTTTATCGAAAATAAAATTCACATTTGATTTATTGACAATTAAGTCCTGAATTGCCTGAATGGTGCATGTCTTATCCTGAGTATATTCTATAGTGCAGCTGCTTCACAAACGGTGCGTTTCAGTTGCGCGACAGTGCAGTGACTGAACCAACTACTGGTGCTTTTCGTGAGATACATCAATTAATTGCCAAACATTAACAGGAACATTAATATGCCAAAAAGATGCAAAAAGTTTTTACAATAACGTCATGAAGTTATCGGAGCACGCTAGCGGTGGTGCATTTCTCGATCTGGTTCTATAAGGTAAACGCATAAATTTACGGTAGCACTCCTCCATGCAACATGAACATAATTAATGACATTATATTTCCATACTGCACAGCCATAGAAATGTGAAAAGTAACTCTTAAACAATTTAACTTTAACTTGAACCAATAATGACACTGAGGTGTCGATATGATTTGACATTTTTTACCGAGTTATTAAGATATATCGGAAAACGATTTCAGGAATTGACATTTGGTATATTGAACACTATAAACATACTCTTATCAGGGTTGGATTTGACAAAATATTCATTTGCAAGTGTTTCACAGATACTAATCATGGTATCTATCGCGCTACGACTAGGAGCTATGTAACATCATCGGCATAACAAAGACCGCCAACATAATTATTTCCAATATGACAACATATTCCACTTTCCCTGAGTCTACATAACAGTTCATCCCTATATAAACACAAAACAGAGTAGGCGAAAGGACGCCACCCTGTTTAGCACCATTGTCACATAAGAACACGCGGTTGACAACATTCCATTCCATCTGACTCTCAGGGTCTCTTGAGTTTACAATTTTATGAATAAAATACATATTACATGTGTAGGACACAGCCCACGTTTGATCAACCACTTGAACAGCTTTACATGGTGTACCCGATCGAATGCTTTTGATGCATCAATCATGCAGTACACAATAAACCAAAGAGTCATTTCTAACATAAAAATCAATAACTTTTTCCAATACAAAAGTACACTGGGTGGTAGAGTGGCCTTGTTTGAACCCAAATTGGAGAACAGGCGATAAATCATGCCACCATTATTCAAGATTATTGTAATTATTCCTCTATGGATGTGCCCGCTTTATGCAAAAAATACTACCCTACATGTATCTAACTGTAGTGATTAATGCGTTATGAGCAATTTTAATGCTACTTATTGGGGATGTGCTTTTACCGTCTCTCATTGGTGCCTAATGAATGCAATCTTCGTTTCCATATACTCTTAATTATATTGGCCCATAAATGCCATAACTTCTGAATTACTGCAACGTTTTCTGAAGAAGAAAAAATGAAGTGTCTTCCTTATTGTATATTTTGTTTTAAAATGTGTTTGAAACTTTTTCAGTGTACAAATCACCACAATATGAACAGCTTGGCTTTGACCTGGTCAAGAAGCGACTGGTGAAAATTGGTTACCCAGAAAGCATCATGGATTTTGAATACGACCACACCTTCCCAGTCAGGTATTCGCACACCTTTTAACCACAATTATATCACTAATTCATCTCTCCACTCTGCAGGGGTTTATGGTTTGATTCTCTTTATGGAAATCTGCTAAAGGTTGATGCGTACGGAAATATTCTTCTTTGTCTTCATGGATTTCAGTTCCTCAAAACGTCAGTCTCAGAATTATGCAATTTTTTTTTATTCAATAACATGAAATGCTCCTTTTCAAAGGCAAGAAATCCGCAAACTTTACCCGAATAAGTTCATCGTCTTGGACGAAAATCGTATTTACGTCCTAAATACTTTATTCAACCTCCCAGGTTTGTCATAAATTAACAACTGATTAACATAATTATTTTCAATATGGATTCCAGAGACCTATCTCTTGGCCTGTATTGTGGATTTCTTTACCAACTCACCCGGATACACCAGGCAAGTGATTAATTAATTGATTATTTGATCATCAATTGAATTTAGCATGAGAGGCTTTCTATACTTGGAATCTTTGTGCTTTAGAACATTATTCTCAATTCTCTCTCTTTTCTTTGGGGTTTTTTCTTTATGAATTTTTATCGAGAAAACCATTTGCAGTGTCTTAGGGCAAGTAGTCGTACTTCTTATCTCTTCACTGTGTTACGGTCTGACGTGCATTTTATTAACGTACTTGATGGCATGATTCTGCCTTTCACCCTTTATTCACACTCAATATTTTTAACAACTCTTAAGGAATATTATAAAATTTTATTTGGTACTTGGTTGATGACATTAATGTTTATGATTTCATCTCACTTTTGTGAAATTTCGTGTAGAAAAAAAACCTGGAAATGTCTTCAATCTCAGTGATACTCACCTGTATTTTTACGAGTGCTTAATCAAATGTATTATTTGGTAGAACGTTGTATCAATGAATACAATTGAGAATGTTTTGTATTGTTTAATGGTTGCATGTTAGTTGATTACTAGTACTGGATATGTATACACTGTTGTGTGCATTGTTAATCAATATTGTGGTCAGAATTAATGAGACTAATTAATTAATAGCCTTTACCATTTTAACCCTTAACCAGTAAATGTTGGTTTCATTTTAACCAATCTCCTGAGTGGTTTACTGGTGTGCGTAACCATTCAGTCTATTTCCAAAATGCTGGGAATGTTTTATCCCAATCCAGGTACCTAATTTCCTTATCTTTCATCCTTGCAGTGAGCCTTCAGGGATCAAATGTGGGGATCTGTACATGTCCTACAAATCCATTTTCCAAGATGTCCGCAAGTCAATGGATTGGATTCACATTGAAGTGAGTAGTTTCTTTTCTACTTGATAAGTGTGAATTTAGAATCTCATAGAGACTGTAATGTATCATTCATTATCCCATAATTGTAAAAGGCTCGAGATGTATCTGCGGGCTGTCTTTTTAAGTCGAAATGTTCACTGCAGGCACTCTTCCCTTCATTTTGTAGTATCCCACACGTCCCCTTAAGATCCATAAATAATTTAAAATTCACAAATGTATATTTTAAAGTTATACACGTGGGATCTCGATTTAGCTATTGTAATTGTAGCTCAAATGTCAAATTACATTGAACTTAGATGCGATATGATTGAGCTGAATAGTTGCGTTATGAGTTTCTCGAGTGACTGTGTTTTATATGCATCATAACGCACTTTCAGGGCGACCTGAAACCAATGACAGTGGACGACATCGAGAAGTACGTGCACAAAGATCCCTCCCTGCCCCTGCTGCTCGACAGAATGAGAGAAAACGGCAAAACCTTCCTGCTTACCAACAGCGGTTACGACTATACTAATGTGAGGCCTGGAAGCATTGAATTTATCGGCCATTTTATTCCATTTTTTCGTTTCTCATCCAGAAAGTCATGTCATACCTGCTTGATGTTCCTGGGATAAACGTGAGTTTTGATCTATTTATGTAATTATTTCATAAAAATACTTCTCTCTTTTTGGTAGTCGGATTCCCCAAAGAGAGAGTGGATCTCTTATTTCGATTACATTGTGGTTGATGCAAAGAAGCCTGTATTCTTCTCCGAGGGCAGCATTCTCAGACAGATCAACAAAGCAAGCACTGCCGCTCCTCAAATGACTTCAATTAAACTTCTCTTTAACAGACAACGGGCGCACAGAAAATCGGACTTCACACAGGACCGCTGAAGCAGGGGCAAATTTATTCAGGAGGTGCGCATAATTAAACAATATTTCTCTCTCTCTCTTGGAGCCAGATATTCTCATGGGAATTGCTGTTGATGATTTCTCACACATCAATTTTATTTTTCAGGATCATGTGAAGTGTTTTCTCAGCTGATCGGAGCGAAGGGCAAAGACGTGCTGTACATCGGAGATCACATCTACGGCGACATCCTGAAATCAAAGAAGATTGTTGGCTGGAGGACCTTCCTGGTCATCCCGGAGATGGCTCAGGAGCTCCTGGTCTGGACGTCCAAGCAGGAACTCTTCCAGAGACTTCAGCATCTGGATGCTATACTCAGTGACATTTACCGTGACCTTGACAGTTCTGCCAAGGAGGCTCCTGATATAACTAGGATTCGTAACGCCATGGGGGTGAGCGATTGTTTCGCTTCTAAAGAGATCATTATGCAAGTTTATAACAAACTATTTCAGGAAGTTTCGCACGAAATGGATCTAGCTTACGGAATTGCCGGAAGTCTTTTCAGAAGTGGATCTCGGCAGACGTTCTTTGCGAGTCAAGTCGAGCGCTACGCCGACCTCTACAGCTCTTCCTTTATGAATCTGCTGCATTACCCGTTCAGTTACCTGTTCAGGGCGCCTCCTATGTTGGTAAGCACCACAGCACTGTCACTTATAAACCTGGTATGACGCTCATGTTTCAGATGTCTCACGAATCAACCGTGGAGCATGAATTGGGCATGGGCTCAGAGGACGAAGAAATGATCATTGCCCCAAGGCATCGCCAAGATGTTGATGATTTCCACAGGAAGCAACAGAAGGCTTATGCCGAGCGAGATGACTCTGAGGTCCCTAACCTTCGGGCGCAAACTCCGCAGAAAGTTACCCATCAGTTTGATGAGGACATATCGGACGATGAGAGTTGTGGTAGCCACTAGCCTGAATAAATTTTCATTACTAGCAGTTTCTCCGGTGCTTTCTAAGCTGTTCATATAATTTTCATGCAGATTCTGGTCAACTCATAATCTCCTTTTTTTAACTATTGGTGCAACTTTTCTTAGCTCATTGATCTTTTCTTGTTGAATATTTCGCATTTATATTGTCTAAATTTCTGTCTTTCTGTTTGCTGATTTAACCCAGTGTCAGGGACATTATGATTTCGAACTCGGAAATCATAACGTTCTTTTTTATACTCTTGATAAAATCGTATGCTATTTTGTGCACAGTCGAGTCATATTAGGTTGAATGCTTCAGAGATGTTCTTGTTTACAGATTTATGCAATCAGATGTCTGATTATTCTCTTTGCATTTGAACCAAATAAAATAGTGTTATTTAAAAATTGAACTCAAGTATTTTTCTCTTTCTTATTTCAGTTATTTGGTGAAATAGTCTATAATAATCTCCCCTATGGGGGTAACTATGTAAGTATTTATCCTGCATACAACTGCCCCGGAATAGGTTATAAAAATGTGCTCGCTCTATTTAGTAATAATTTCCGTGAGTTATATTGATTCAGTTGAGTTCATTGTTTTGGGCGTAATCATAACGCACCTTTAACTCAAAATTATTTCCGGTTCGGTTGAACAAGATTGGCGCGTCGACGTCGACGTCGACTTTCAAAGCGCGTTATGGCGAGAAAATGAAGACGTGAATTGACAAGAAAGTGTTCTCTCGAAAACGTTGATTTTCTTGAGCGTTGCCTTCCAAGTCCAGATGCCTTCAAAATATTGACGATCAAAAATTCCTAAAAGGATTTCCTCGCCGCCATCTTGTGGTGTGTGCCATTTAGCCTGAAGCGTCTTCATGAAGTTCGAGTGTGAGTGTTTCTACCAGGCCCCCAAATAATGCATGCTTATAGGCGAGGGATGTGACAACAGAACTACACTACCACTAATGAATGCTACGAGAGATGACAACTTACATTAGCTGTGCACAGACAGAATTTATTCTTTGGTACAAAAGCTACAAATTGATGAAACAACCCAATAATAAGAGTTAACACTGCACATCACACATCGTAATAACACGAGAGAAAAACCACGCAAGGGAATTATAGTTTCTCAAATCCTGCGACTTATTGCAAAAAAAAATTATAAAGGAGCAGCATATCTGCTCGCCAAACAAAGATGATAAGTCTGCGCACAGCTCGAGTTTCTAACCTCGCCAGAATTACAGAACAGATCTTAGCGCCTTTCCTGTCGCTAAATATGGCGCGTCGGCATGGCTGCCTATGCTAACTCCTCCCTCGCCAACAGAACACGGAGGCCCCTCATGAAGCCTAGGCATACACTAGGCGGGCTATAAATAGCACCGGCTTAGTTGGGTCTGCTTCTGTCTCGATTTGGGCGGCTGGTGCAGATGGCGGTTGCCCAGGCAACGAAGAGGGCAAGGAAAATGGAATGCTCACAACTCCTTGGCAAGGGATGGAGAGATCGGAGAACAGCTAGCGCATTGGGAATGCTCGGCTCATCTAAAACCGCAGTTTCCGTAAATGATTAAAATCTTAGATAACATACAACACAGACTCAAAGGGATTTCCTGCTCATATATCACAGAAATGGCATATTTCTATTTCATTTTTTTTTTTTGCGTATTTGCAGTGTTCACATGCATCGATCAACAAAGACATAAAATGACCATAGATGACCTGAAATGTTCACAAAAATACGTAGAAATTAGCACGATGTTATTGTGCGATGATGTGGTGGTACTTCAGTTAGCCAAAGCAGCGGGAGTGGCTCGAACCGCGTTGGAGGGACCACGGAGGAGCACTTCGGTAACTTTCGGCATCACTCGGCAAGCGTCCTTGGAAACAGGGAGCTTTCATAGCAACACTCAAGATGACGTCATCGGCATTATAAATGCGAAGGAGGATTGCTTTGTAGCCACAGATGGTATATTGGCGGTTTTTAAAAATTTTGACATAAAAAAGGAAAATGGTTGAACGTGGAGATAGAAGAAGGTACACAATAGAAAGAAAGAGAGAGTTCGTGTGGGTGTTTTTGTTTGCTTCAACGATTTCCAGAAGTTTAATCCTCTTCCTTTCCTCGCTTGATGATTTGAACGAACTTCAAGTAGTCGAGCTCGCCTCCCTCAATGGGGGCTTCCTTCCAGGTTTGTTTCAACTGTGAAATGGAAAATAAAAATATAATTAGCGTTGTCAAAAAATATACCTAAAATACATAATGCGAATGCTATTCTCAGGACTAGAGAATTTAACGTGATCGAAAACTCACCTCATCTTTGCTGAACTGATCTCCGACGTTCATGAGAAGGTCCTTGACGCTGAAAGAAAAAAATGATGAAATTGACAGTGTTCATTGGTGACCAGGACGTCACTCACTATTCCTCGTGGAGCTTGCCGGTGCCAGCGCTGTCAAACATGGTGAAGGCATCCCTGAGGGTGGACTCAGGATCGGTTCCTGTTTAGGGTTGAAATCAAAACTTGAAATCGCTGTTGTTGACTTATCATTTAATCGTTAAAATCGACTTACAGATTCTGAGATATAGTTGTGAAAATAACTGTACATAATAATATAAATTGACGCTTCAAAGGTGTTTTGAAATTGTCACTGTTAGCGAATCGGGGGTATTGACTTGTTGTTGAGTAAAGGTACAGGTAGATGGCAGTTATATTGAGGGGTAGAATTTTGGTATATTTTGACGGTACTTCGGGGTGGGGCAACCAGTCTCATACCTACCGTAAAGTCGTCACTCAGGAGTGCTACTCAGGAGGGCATAAGGGGAGACATCCACACGGTGTGTGCTTAAGAGTACGTACTGTATTCTTTGAAACAATTTTACAAAAAAAAAAAGTCTTACGTAAAAAAAAAGAGAAGAAATTGATATAAAAAACCCCAAAATGAAATGCAAAAACCAACACAACATATATACTAATAACTAAGAGATGCTTTTGCAGGCAAGATTCACCCACAAGAGACCATTCTAGACGCCAGGAGAGAACAGGAGGCCGTGGAGGACATGTCACCCACCTTTCGTCTTCTCACCAAACAGGGTGAGAAACATGGTGAAGTTGAGGGGGCCTGGGGCCTCGTCGACCATGGCCTTGAGCGTTTTGGGGTCTGGATCACGGCCTGCAAACACAACACACACGGCCACGTGAAACACGGGGAGGACCAGGGGCATAAGCAGTTCTGCTGGTTGACCCGAGTTTGAATATTGGTAATCGCAAAATGTGTTTGATGTCTTTAAGCAGAATCGCTTATGTTGTTGCACCATGCGAGGGGGGCAATCACGGGGTGGGGGGAGGGCACTTCGTGTCAGCAGGCACACGAGGGGACAGACCATCCGGCAGGCAGCACTGTCAACCACCGCCTTACCATGGAGCTTTTCACCAAATAATGTTAAGAAATGTGTGAAATTCATCTGTCCGGGGCACTCCTTGAGCATCTCCTTCAGCTGCTTCATGTCGGGTTCGCGTCCTGCAACATGTCATTCAGGGTATTAAAGGAAAAGAACGGGGGCTTCGGTGCTCCCGCTAAGAAAAATCCTTAAATAACAAGGCAAATCTATCAGATTACTAAGTTGTGTACTTTCTACGTAATGGATAAAAGAAAGGTAATATACAGAATGCCAGCGACGAGCATGCAACGTCGATAGAGAGAGATAGAAAGAGAAGGGCTCGCTATTTCCCTTGCAGCCATGCCACTGGTTGTCATGAGAACGACATCGTAATTAAATTATGGGTTAAGTTAACAGAGAATTAGAGTGTGGAGCTGAGGAAACACTCCAGTGGCAGACACAAGAGAAATGAAAGTCATGCCAAAGAAAGTATGAACGTTATTTTGAGACAGCCAATCACATTCCGAGGGTTCGCATCAGACAACCAATCAGAAGCGGCGAAAGATTTGAATTTGAATTTGAATTTTTGAATTATAACAGGAGGGAAAAGGGGCGGGAAGAAGAATGTGATTGAGCCAGTGTTGGTGTGGAATACTCTGGTTGGAGGACAAAAAGCTAAGTAGTTTGGTTAGGGAAATTGTATAGAAAACAAGTTGCAAAGGAAGCACTCGATTCGACTGGCATTCTGTAATGTTTACCGTTAGCAAATGAAGAAAGAAGGATACAACATGGATGAATTAAGAACATTGACTGACAACACAACATCTAGGCTCATGCT
>KB309465.1:135878-152799 GCA_000328365.1 Capitella teleta
CGCATCCGTAGGGTCTGGGAGAGGGCTTACAATAAATGGGTCTGATCTCTGAGGGGTAAAGATAATAGAAGGAAGGAGGTGTTTTTGTTTTTTTTTTGCTTTTTTTTAAAGACATACAGCTTTTCAGAAGAAAATGCAGTTAATACAATATTCATATATAAGAGGGCTTTAGCTGATCGAAACAGAGAAATATTGATTTGAGAGAGGAGAGATATGGGTGCATAGAGGGAAGGGACTGACGGGGAGTTACTCACCGATCTGCTGGTAGATCGCAGCCAAGTCATTCTCATCTATAATTCCATCGCGATTTTGGTCTATCATTGTGAATGCCTATATCGGAGAAATAACAAATAACACACGAGACCTACGAGAAAAGGTTATGTGCGACTAGACACCATTATAGATTGTGAAGAAAATAAAGAAGAAGAAGAAGAAAAGAGAAGAGAAGAAGAAATTCGAGCATGGAAGAAAAAAGAAAGAAAAAAATCAAGCAAGATCTAGATGAGGAGAATGCATGGCATGATGACGCAGAGCTGACCACACGTGACTCGAAGTCACGTGTGTTCAACTCCACGCCGCCAAAATCAAAGAGCTAAGACATGTGACCACCAACAAAAAACCCAAATGACGTCACATTAAACGTGGCGGTATCTGCCAGGCAAGGACGCTACAACGAGCATTAGACTGAAGAATGCTCGTTGTCGCGTCGCGAACCAGCCGGCCACATTTGGCAAAAACAGTGATACAGAAAAATGAGCATTATTTACAACACAATTCCACAAAAAGGCGCTCGGATCTAAATCTACCTACAAAGAAGCTTCAAGTTGTGGTTTCAAAATAACAACCATGCAACATGGCGGACGGAAGGGACGTCCGCCATCTTGCTTCCGGCATAGAGATCTGCCAATACGGCGAAGGACTTACCCAGGCTACCATAGATGCCCTTCAAGTCCTCTTCGCAGATGATTCCATCTCTGTTCTGGTCCATCATCGTGAACGCCTAAACGGGTGTTCAGAGGAGGTGAGGAGGAGGAGGAGGAAGGAGGAAGGAAGAGGAGGAGAGAACAGCTCTGCCACCACTTGAATTTTTACTTTGAGTTCTTCCTGAATTGTGCTTGCGTGGAATCCGCCCCCTTTAACCACCGTTACGTCATTCAGGTACACGTTTTACACGCCAATGCATAAGAAAATGCTCGGTCATTAAAATGCCAAGACACTTTATTCTTTACTCAAATTTTTGGCTACATGGTGGCTAAAGAGAGAAGAAAGAGAAATGTTGCATGAAAGAGTTTAAACCTATTATATGTCACTGGCCACAAGTTATAATTCTGATGAATTGACCACCCCAACCCCCGAAAGTAATAACCTCATGGGGCGACTCTGGACTGATATAAAAACCAAAACTTATAACAAAGAAATATAAAAATGTGAACTTAAATTTCGTAGCTGTTAATCTTTAAATTATCTGCCAGATTCGCCCGTTCAAGATTTAGAGCAAAATGAATTGGTAGCGTGATATGCTGGGCTGGTAAGTATATAGGGATAGGGTGTTAGAGCTATAGTTTCTTACACTATCACTGGTCTTACATAACTCACCAAGCATTTCATTGACCTCGATGAGATCTGTTACATCAATGATGCCATCATGGTTGGTATCAATCATATTGAACGCCTTCGTGGAACGAAGCATGCAGGATAAAGAAAAAAAGAGGGATGATTAGTTTAGGATTTCCACAAGGCTTTCGATCGAGTAGATTTTTGACTTACATAAAGCTTTCGATAAGATCTTTTTAAAGCTTTATCAAATAGAATGCTAACGTTTATCGATTGTTAGTCAACTGGAATGAAGAGGAAAGAGGGAATTGAAGCAGCATCATGCAGAGATCCAAATCAAAACAAGACCTCTTTGAACTCCTGGATCTGAGACTGGTTGAAGAGGGCGAAGACGTTGGACGTGGCTCTCTGTGCTCTCTTGGGTTCGGCTTTCGTCTCCTCCTCACCGCCAGACGCAGGCGCTTCTTCGGCGACCTCCTCGGTCTTCTTCTCCTTCTTCTTCGACTTCTTTTCCTTCTTCTGCAAATCAAAACCTCTCTAGGTTAGCTTCCATCACCCGACCATATAACCCTGTTACTCTACTACCATTACCACCACCACCACCACAGCTATACTCTCGTACGTTTACCTCTTTGAATTCATGGATTTCTCCTTGAGAAAACATAGAGAAGATGCTCGAATTGGATCGCCCCTGCACAGGCTTCTTCCCAGTGGAATCATCTGACTTTCTATTGCGGATTTTGGAACTTGCCTGTGTATTATTGGTTGTAAAATAAATATTGTATTACCCCATATAGATCACACGATATCGCATACCAACATCATATAAAAGATAACATAAATCCAACGATGTGTGAAAAGGTGAACTTTTGTTGCGGTTGGCTGATTTCTCTCACGTCTTGTTATGTAACAGTCTCCACTTGATCACATTGGTTAAATTTTACTACAGATATTCACTAGATTATAATGTTACGTACAGCTTAATATCATTGCAATTTCAGTCTGTATTTATGCCGAATTATAAACCACGCGATTACAAAACAATCGTTTTTGGTCAATATACTGTCTGCTTATCACCCACTTTGAAATTCGGCTTATCACCCACTTTGAAATTCGGCTTATCACCCACTTTGAAATTCGGCTTATCACCCACTTTGAAATTCGGCTTATCACCCACTTTGAAATTCGGCTTATCACCCACTTTGAAATTCGGCTTTTAAAATCTTTACACTTATCAGACAACGTTAGGTTTTACTTCAGCCAGTCAGTAAAACAGAAAACGATAATTTCATTTTACTATCCAATCGAGTTTAATAAAAATACTCAAATGATAAAGAATTAACTGAAGTGAATGTCTCAATTTTAACAGAATCCAAGTTTAAAACCAGCCTGCAATATACTTTAGTACTTCCAAGAAATATACAGCATTCAGTAGAACTCACCATAACGAATCAGACAACACAAGTTTGTTACGCGTCTAGCTGATTGCGGAGAGATGCCAGGAATTCAGAGTTCTGCTCTAAAGCTGATGCTCCTTGCCCAAACAGATTGTTATCCAGATGCAGGGGCCTAAAGCTCTTTGGCCGCGAAACATGGTTTATTATGGGGCAATAAAAGGTTTAAGCTAGACAATTTTCGCGTTAACTATTTACCTGAGATTTGGTGGTATTTAAGAATCTATAACGCAGCATTCGATGGTATAGTTGTGTACACAATAGATAAAATGTCTGCTATAAGATGATACTATCACAATGCATAAGAAATGAAAGAATAATTCTTACCTTTTCTTCACCCATTTTGGTTCTGGAAAGAGAAAAGATGATTATTAGATTTGTTCTCGTAGTGTGTGAGCCATCTATGTATCAGGCCTTCCCATCCCCCAGCCAGCCAGCCTACCCACAATCCCCTGCGCTAACAATTGCATTCCAACGCGTAATGCCATTCGATCTAAAAATAGAAACCCAACTGGAGGGGTTTTGTTTCGCGCTGGTTTTATTCCATTATTTTGCGGTATTCATAATTTTAAGTAATATTATGTGCCACTTGCTATAAATTTCATCTTCTACTCCTGAACCCGCAGTATCTATAATCTACATCCATATGACCTTCAAATATCCTGGAGGCCGGCTCCAAAAGCTGTAACCCTTGCTCAACCATCTACCAATATTATTCCTCATAGGAATCGATATCTGATTTTAATAATAATTCACTAGCTAATAATAGCAATTCACAAAAAAATAGCAAAAGACGTTTGGAGTGGTTCGCTTGCTACGCCAAAGAATACCAAGAGAGAACTTTTGAAATTTCGAACACAATTTAACAATGAAACTTTTTTTCGAGTGTTTCGTAATTTGTATTGCATTCGGAACCTGAGAACCCGTTCGTTCTCTATACAAAGTATTTGATGGGTGCATTCGTCAAATTGCAGTGCACGCAACACGAATTCATGCTATAGCACCATTCTATGCCAATAATTATGAAACCGTGTCTTTGAGTGGTTTAGGTTGCAAGAAATTTGTAAATTGATTCCAAGCGATTGATACTCCATTCCATGATGGCGGCCAATAAATCCAAAAAGCCATTGTAATGATTCGAAATGAACAAGGACCTCACACGCACATGCATAAGTCAAACAGTACTTACAGTTAAGTCGGATAATATCCCACGAAATGAAATCAGAAATATGAGAGCGCCCTGTTCCAACAACTACTTCGTCCAACCGCCTCTACAGGAGCCTTGAGCACTCTGAGGATCTCTCACACTGTTTCCCGATTTTAAGAAGTTCCCTTGATCCACTTCCGCTGATGCTCGCGCCTTTTTCGGAATACTTGACCTAGATATCAATGCGCTGATTGGCTTAGGAGTACCTGGGCAAGGTGCGGTGGCCTGGCCGTAGCACGAGGCATGCCAACGTCAGAGGAAGATAGGCCGGGTGCCCCCATAAAGGGCGTATACATCCCTGACCCTAGGCAACTGATTTCATTAATCGTGGGTTCGTTTGTTGATTAGCAATATGAAAGGGGAATATGACCTCTTAAGCTGATTGATGTAGATGTTGTAGATTTAATTACGTACAAATATACACATGACTGTGAAATCATGCACCACAATGGGTTGATTGAAACACCTTTAGCTTTGCTACTCCCAAGAGAGAAAAAGTAAACTAATCAAGCCTCCCCCCCCAAAAAAAAAACAAACAAACAAACAAAAACAAAAAACCCAAAAAAAAAACAAAAAAAACAATGGTTACTTTTCATATTTTGTGAGGAATCAAAGTCTTATCACAACAGCACTACCAATGTGCTTAATGGCTCAGATTACGCAATAGTTCACGCTTCCATTCTGCGAAGGTGGGCTAGCGAGCAAACGAAAAAGGAGGAGGGGGGAGGCTCTTATCAGCCATGAGCACATAACTCTGAAGTGGATCCACAGGGGCGCCGAAAGACCCATATATCGAACCTCTAATTATTTAAAGCCACCAGTCAGAAGCAGAGGAGACTCAAGGAGACTTTCAGTCTGAAATCTGGGTGAAATGAAAATTCGCATAACATGCATATTCGCATCAGCGGAGTGCGGAGGTGGTGTAGATGGAGGACGGGGAGTTTGGGTGCGATGCTGTGGCAGCAATAGCTGGCAATCAGGGAGAGTTATTTTCGGAGTTGCGAGTTGATCGGCACGCATGCCGTTCACTGCTGCTGCTGTTCAAGTTGCTTCTCTTTGCACACGTTTTCCTCTTCGCCTTTTGTAGACTCCTGTTTTGGCTGCGTGCAACCTGTTCGTAGGTGAAGAAGAGGAGCATGCCACTGAGCTCAGCTTCTGATGGATGCTAGCTGTGTACATTGTACAATGAAATTTATGACCCAGCAACCCTATTACACGTACTAGTAAATCGGGCGATTGTGCTCCACTGGGCGCTGTGTTTCACGCCCTGATCTCTATGCGTTTCTTTTCTATGCGAAAAAAGTTACAAATCTGTACTCTATATACACTGATCTATATTACGGTCATATTGGAATTTACCAACATTCATTCCTACCTTCGGCAATGACGTTTTATACTAATTTCCGTTGGTGTAAGCATAATTTTACTTCAAGGCAAATAAGCCCTTTCGCAATTATACACATGCATACCTCATTATAAGAAATTAGTATGCAACGAGTGGCTCGCTTAAGATATGTTATTGAATACAATGACATGACTGCTACAATTAAGTGTGCATCGCTATTTTCCGGTGGGCACCTGTATCACTCAATTGCGAGATAGATTTGGGAATGAGAGGACATTGTTTACTTCTGATGGTCATTGGAATTATCGGCACATCACGTGAGTACTGAATATACTGAGTACATGTGCACTTGAATCACTGGAATCACTGGCGCTTATAGACCTACATTGTTTGGCTAAATCGAAACTAAAAAAATTCTGCTCGTTCCATGAATATTATAACATATATTCGGTTGCGACCTAACATCTAAGTTAAACAAGGAATCCACTCAATTGTTTGCAAGTAATATGTGTAGCACCAAGCATGATCAATGCATTCGTTGATATCTCCCACTGGAATATCCTCTGTCGCCTTTGATCAGTACCACGATTCTGGCGCAACCGAATGCTGCATACTGTAATATATATGGAATATGGCTCAATTCCAGAAACGTCGATTTTGTTTTCAGAGGCCGATTACACCGTCATCTACGACGATGATCACGATGACCACCAGAGCTTCAACAGCCACCATGACTACCACGAGTTTGATATCTATGATGACCATTCCAGCGATTACCATGATTACAGTTCCCATGGAGATGGTTACCAAGTGAGTCATGATCACTATAACGAACATCCGGATGCTGATGCTGTGGTCTACGATTTCGGTGGATTGTCGTACGGCGGACACGGTTTGGGCAGCGTGGTTGGAGGCGTGTACTACCCGTCATCACTGAGCGCCCTCAGTCACAGCAACTCTCTGTTGCATCATCAATTTGAAGTGGCCACAATTAAGCGGGTCATCTATCCCAAAAAGAAGAAGAAAAGGAAGAGAAGTTATGGGAGGAAGCAACGCAAACGATATCAACAACCACACCCACAGCAACACCCCAATCAATATCAACCACACCAACAACATCCCAATCAACATCAAAGCCACCAACAACAATATTCAAAACCACAGCAACAGCCTCCTCAACGATATCAACAACATCCCAATCAAAATCAGCAACAACATCCTCCTCAAAAATATCGACCACACGGCCAACAGCCCTATCAACAACCTCCAATGTATCAACAGCAACCGAATTTCAAAGGTCGCTTACAGAATTATGGCAATTCTGGAAATGTTGTCCCTGGAGCACGATTGGCTTAAAACATGTTGTAAGAATAAAATAAGTATTATCGCTTGTTGATTAAATTCACTATTCTATTCGTGATGATAATATAATATGCATAATTAAACTGACAGGAAACACTCCTGTAATACTTAAGGACTTATTCGATGACTGGCTATATTTTTTGAGGCTATCCCCTCTGACAACCCGAGAGCAACAGTTGAAATCTGATCAACATAGAGGGCACTACCTAAAGGGAAACGTTTGCTATTCACAGTGTTCATTTCTCCGATCTTGACCGTTCTTTGGTGATGATAAAGGCGGAAATAATTCGCGAGGAAGGTCATCTGAAGTACAAGTACAACTACCCCTTACTTGAAGAATAAAATCATGACAATGACATCAAAAGACGAAAAACTTCCTTGAAAAATAGCACTTAAAAAACATGTTTCATTGTAAGCAGCTAAATATCACCAGGATTCTTTTTGGCAACGATATTTGTTGAGAGAGATTGAATTAAGCAAAACGCTCAGATGAGATCCAGGACTAGCAGATGTAAAGGAAATGGCTGTTGTACAGGAGCCTCTGGTTTTTAGCAGCAGGGCTTTGGGTTCAATATGCTAGACCAAAATCTGTGTATCGCATACGGGGCATAATATTATTCAAGATATGCGTGCATGGCTAGTGTTTCGTCAGTATTAGCTACTAACTCGACATGGCCAATGGTAGGTACAGGCCAACCTCTAATGCTGGCGTGCATTTAGTCTTAACAATATCACCGACTATTTAGAGAGCCTCGTTTCTATGCAGTAGAAGGTCGTAAAAACAAGGCAAAAACTGCTCCGATGTTTATCTCCAGAAAACTTGTTCATCTAATCCATCATGCGTGTGTGTGTATAGACGAGAGGCCAGAACCCCACAGTTACCCCGATCTGCAGCACTCTACCTTTCCATCAAAACCAGGCAAAGACATTTGTCTTAACCTTTGTTGAGGTGAGGCGGTGTGTGTACTGTGTGTATTGCGTGGTGCACACTTGGCATGGTATAGGCTATTATTACGGTGTTACGCTGAATGATGCCGACCTACGCAATTAACTTCAGAATATGAGCTTCAATACCCTGGTTATATAGTTTGGTGATACTATCGCTTGCTCTCGATGTTGGCCTATGTATGCACGTTGTTAATGCATGCATAGTATTCCGTAAACTATTCAACTTCGAATTTGTCCAAAATGATGCAATAAATGCAATGATTTTTCAACGCCACGTTTACAGTTGCTAGATGATGAGATCGACATCCATGCATTCTTAAAGGAAACCAAATAATATATACTATAATGTAATATCTTTATTTGGAGAAGTTTCCGGGATCTTCGCATCGTTTGTTTGCACTGGTGGTCGCAGTTGTTGGCAACATGATGCCCGCAACGGAGCGGCCGCCGAAGCAGCTGCATGCGTCGCGCATTGCGAGATGCGTGGTCGTGTCGGCGATGCATGAATCGGATTTCTCGAGAGCGTTGTGAACGCACGAAGATTGTTTCGGGTTTGAAACATAACGTAGTCTTGATTCGTTGAGTGCTTTGTACGTAGATTGGCAGCCCGCCTACTAGGTCTACTCTGGAGCAGAATTAATGATTATGCCTCATCTCCTTTTGAGCATAGTGTGCGTATCAGGAATCAACGCAACACTTAATTGTATGTGCATGGTTTTATTCGCTTATTGATTTCATTCACATGCATGTGTATTATCAACAGTGAGCGAACTGCCCGTCGTGTTCGAATGTGGTGGGCAAATACACGGAATAAGTGAGATATGAATGAACGGCTATAAAGAAGTTTAAGAGCTCATAGAGATGATAAGAGGTAACGTGCAGATAATTAATTCCTGAATGCTGAACACAAATCTTGTGGTTGTTTTCGTCTTGAAGCCACACACTCGGCAGGAAGGAAACACGAAAGAAAAACAAAATGACATCCAGGGGTTCATTGGAGAGTTCCGCTTGAAATGTACAGTCTTTTTCCTTTCCGTTTCCGTCTGTTTTGTCAACAAGATGCTTTTTTTTTCAAAGCATTTGTTGGTCGTATCACCATTTAGGGCCTAGCTGTAGGCCTGGATGTCAGATATCTCCAGAAACTTCCAACTGCCTTAGGTTCTAAATCATTTAATTAAATTATGCATACAATGAGTTGGTTCTTTTTGGTATGCAGGATGCGTACGTGTTGGCCATTAGCCGAACAAGCTCACCATTGGTCATCTGGTCAAGACCTGATCATTGAACACACGGTCAACAGATTTGATGAACCAGCGAAAGCCACGAGACGAATACGAGGGGCAGCATCCCTCAGGCTTTGCTTCAAATTAATTTATTGCTCTTCAGAATTGGCAAACCAAGGAGAAAAAAAAAAGGCAATAAATTAACAAACAGACATACAGGATTACCGGAACACCGAAGCGAATCAAGGAATACCCTGATGTAATCGAGCTAAAATGTGGCTGGTTTCTCCAAATCTCGATTTAAAACATGATGAGGCTTTTGAAACACCATAGCTAGTGGCTGGTGGCTTGTATTATTATTGCAACACGGGCAAAGCGTTGGTCCATCGGACAGCGCGAGGCATGCAGTGAATTCTGAACCATCGTTTGAGATTCTAAGATGCAGAACATCGCAGACCTATCTGCTCCGTTTAGATCCTCCGAGGAGAAGCAGACCTAAATGACAGTGACACATCGCGGCTTTGACGACCACACAGGAATAGCTGATGCTGATTGGATGACGTGTTCACTTCTGTTATGGGCTCATTGAACGACGTTTCTCGTTGGTTACATCGACCAAAACAACTAAAGGCGGTCTATATCGAAGGACATTTTGATTGAAGCTGTAATGAAATTATGGCCATTACTCCCGAAAAAGCAAACAAAAACTATTTTTCACCATGTTCGACACTTGTATATTTGTGCTTTATGGCTTCTTCTTTTTACGCGGGTGCCAAATAATACGTCATGAATTTGGGATTTCGTCGTAAATTAATCGAAATAATGCTAAACAAATTGCAGATAATGCTTAAGTGGAAAAAAAATATCGTGACGAATAGCGCGTATTGTTCATGCATTGATGTAATATGTCTCCGAAGGCATTCGCGGGGTTTTATTATTTATTTTTTTTTTTTATATATATCGATCTGCTAATTGTGAGTGAAAAATGTATCAACGACTTCCTCCAATCCGTTCTCCCTGAAGGATTTATACCAAATAATCATACTTTCTTTACACTTTTCAAAACTGTCTAATTTGTGTATTTTTTCTTTACTAAGTGTTATCTTCCCCTTGTGATTACAAGGGGAAAATAACAATTCTCCCTTTGTGCATCAATCCAGATGGCTCGCGTGCAAGCGACCGAACGGTCGCTTCGCCAGTCTCCGAGGCTAATGCCAATCAAGTTACAGTATATATACATAAGTACTTTGATTTATTCACCACAATAATTTGTCTGTCTGTCTGATTGGTTCGTTAATGGTTCGTATTTATCATTAATACATTATCCCATCCAGCATCACTGTCTGATTCTCTGGATATATACGTAGATGTACTAGCCGAACTCAAGTGGTGTCTCCAGATTCTCAAGAGCTCACTCAAGTGTTTTCCCAAGACGCTTTCGTGTTTTGGAACTAATTGACTCAATTACTTATCATTATAAGGGAATTCGAAATTGTTGGACGTGATTTCGACTAGATAATTCTCTCCCCTGGCGGTTACCTTGATTGGAGGGAACCTTGCATCATGCATGTAGTTCTTTAATCATTTCATTATCATGGAAAATGCGTCAGCACTTTTTGGTGAAATGCACCATAAAAGTTATTGGCCAAAGTGACACGCTTTTCTGATGCTTGTTGCACAGAACTGGATTACGAAAGATAATTATTTCCGTTTAGAGTCACCATTTTTTAGTGTGGTGTTCACTGATTGCCAAGTGACAAGATGATGCTCTTCGTTTCCCAAGTTTCTCATCTGATTCTTTTTCTGGGAAATTCATTAAATGAGATGTCATTGACTGCATGTTGGAAGCTGATGGATGCATTGCGAGTGACGGTGGATAGTAACTTCTTTTAAGAAAGGGAAAAACCCCACCGCAATCAATCTAATTGAGCATTTAGGATTCATTTAGTTGCCATCTGCTTAAAAAAAAACCTCGCTTTGATGGTAAATCTCTTTTAGACATAGGCCATGCAGAAATTCAGAGGGAAAACTATTTATTTCAATGAAGGGACAGTTGGAGCGAAGAGATCGATGAACGCTCACGGCATCCCCAGACCGCCTCGTTTGGATTTCAATCAGATGTCGACTTAGACAGGTGTTTGATGGGCATAACTTTAGGGCACATATGAAGCAATTACCCACGAATAGACAAACTATGAAGAGCTGCAATTTCAGAGAAAACGGCGCTATCTATAATGGGTATTCGCCATCAAAGGGATGAATGCAGATGCCGGCATGTTTAATGCATACGCGAGTTTACCAGAACGCTCAATCATATCCGAGAACTGCCACTGAGTGATGTCATGAATTGGTATTAGAAGTAGAAACTTTGCATCTCCAGATAGCTTATAACTTATCTTACACAATATTGTAAGAACCACTGTATGATATAATTTCAGAAATATAGACT
Source organism: Capitella teleta (assembly GCA_000328365.1). NCBI lineage: Eukaryota > Metazoa > Annelida > Polychaeta > Capitellidae > Capitella > Capitella teleta. The sequence goes on from KB309465.1 coordinate 147,421, forward strand.
GCGTTACTCGTGATAACTGAATAGTCTACCAATTTAATGAGTTATATAACCCATTGATCAAATTAATCGAATGACAATTTTCAGTCGAGGAATTACGTTAAATGGCTATGACAGAGATCCGGATGCCGTACATTCATTGGTGGCAGGGTAGAGTTTTAAGGTCGTTATTACTAATCAGCCGTGCAAGGATCAAATAAGACGTGAATTCCCTTTCATTCGACCTCCTCACCTTTGGCTTCGCGAGGAAGTCTATAATATTATGTGGTCAAAACAAGAATTTACCAGCAAAAATATTATGATAGAGTATCTGTCATTGGCGTTGGTTCCTCATTCAAGCAAGCATCTAAACATAATCGGAGGATGTCACCATTTTATTATTAAGTCCAGATCATGAAGCCAGTTGTAGGTCGTAAGGTGGATGGCTTAAACATTGTTTACATTTGGTCATGCTTGATGCTGACAGGTAAAGTTCAAGAGTTGGAAGGAACTTAAATTTAAAAGGATTAGCTGAGTGAGAAAGTGATCCGATGCCTCGCGTTCGCCTCAATGCACTCTTCCGATTGGAATCACGCAGAGTCATCGTGTTGCACGGCCCTAATGGAATTAATCAAATGAAGGTTCGTTTCAGGTTGAGACTGTGCGTGAGGAGAGATGCAACACTATGCGGGAAATTATGTGATTGGAAAGTGGGTTGGGTTTCCCCAGGAGCACATAAGGGAAGTGCATGGGGCCAATCGTCAACTGTACAGCGTGTCCACGGTGAGCTTCATAAGCGAGCTGAGCGGCGACTGAGGCCGCATTACCCTTCAGCATGGGTGACGACGCGGGTCTCCACATCAGATTCGCACTCTTTGTCTACGTTGCGCCCATCGTCGTCGTGTTCGGCGTCGTCGGAAACATCTTATCCATCGTCGTCTTGGGTCGAGATCGCATCCAACCGAGTACTGCGTTCACCTTGCGGGCCCTGGCGGCAGCAGACATGGCGTTCCTGCTCGTCTGTTTATTCTTCACAACCCTGCCTGCCTTCGTCGACGAATACATCGAGTCTTTCAGCCTGCACAGCCAGACACTGTATCACCTGTTCATCTTATACACCCATCCAGTCTACCATGCCATGCAGATGGTCTCTACGTGGATACTAGTGTTGGTCACAATTGAACGATATATCCTGGTCTGCAAACCTTTGCACGCCGTCGGTTGTGCCACAGTGCGGCGCTTAACCGCTTCTCTTGTCGCCATCTGGACGGCCTCATTCCTCTTCCAGACTCCACTTTTCTTCCAAACAGGATGCCGAGTTCAACTCAACGCCACTACCTCATCCTGCATCGAATTCTTGGGCGCGACACACGAGGATGACGTCACTGGAGCTGTATCGATGACCTTACGGATTTCGAACCCTTTGTACCATCTCACCTATAGGACATTGGGCTACTTCCTCCTGCGCTTCATCTTGCCTTTCACAGTCCTCATCTATCTCAGCGCTCGCCTGGCTCAAGAAATCAAACGATCACGCATGCGCCACGACGCCATCTATGCCGGCGTCTGTAGCGACAATCACCATGGCAACACACATGAACGTCAGGGGAAATACACCCGGATTGTGGTGACAATAGTGACGTTATTCTGCTTGTGTTTACTGCCACAAGCCATCTTTCTTCTGCTACTCACCCTCAGAAACTACAAAGTTCTTTCTCTTCCTACCACTTTCACTTTCACTTTCGACGCCATTGCTAGTCTCTTATTGGCTGTTAATTCCAGTTGTAATTTCGTCATTTACTGCGTGATGCGAGAGAACTTCAGGAATTTGTTGGTGAAAATTGTTCTCAGACGCAGGATGCCAGTTAGCCTTCGTGGATAGATGATGTCTGTTATATCACCTGCATGTGATCAAATGCTCACCGCGACCCCTCCACAGCCTTTACCCCCAACCCTTGTTTGTAATTAATGTGTTTTTTGAAAATGTGATAGGCTCTTCCTCCAACCCAGCCCCCCCCCCTCAAATGTTTTTATTTTCGGAGCTTCAACTTCTATTGCGTTATGGTGGGTTCAATGTCACTTTAGAGAACAGTGCGGATATTGAGTGAATGCTCAGTTGCCATGGCAATTCGAGAAATACCCTCAAACGCCATAAGCATCACAACCAAACGCATTTGAGACTTGCTAACTAGATGACATTTCTTCGGTGTAATGAAATTGGAATGCATTTTCAGATGTTAATCAATGACGAAAAAAACAACAAATAAATAAATGTCACACTTTTTAAAAAGCTTATATGATTTAAGTTTGTATCGTCGATCTCGAACTTTCGTTGCTGATCAATTTTGCTCTTTGCGATCCATTTTATTTACGAAGAGACCCTTCTCCTGTCGATTGCCTTATGATGTGGTTTATCTTGCTAATCATTTCCACAATTGATGACCGCAGAGCATGACGAAATAAACAAGTTATGTTCTACCCATCCGATCATGAACATCAACAGGTTGATTTAGTAATATGCGATTTTATGCGATTAGGTGATATTGCGTCTAGCGCGCAATCTATTTATTTGCTGTGTACAAGTTTAAGCGGCATTGTACTATAATATAGATACTTCATGAAGGCTAATGATATATTTTCATATCGATGGATGCGCTACATTCCACTAAATTAAAAAAAAAATTGCAAATACTTGAACTTATATTCGCCCAAATAAATATCCATGCTTTACGCCATAAAGGTAACGGCATTTAATCGATGTCAATTAACCACAATAATTATGTACTTCATAAGAGGCCAGCAAATTCATTGAAATCGATTGAATTGATTGTATTCTCATTATATTCTCCGCAGTGGGTGTACCTCATCCTTCAACGTTATAAAACATAAAACTGAAGACCTCTTATATTCAAAATGTTTACAATATTCGCATATTGTGGAAGTCAAAGTGCAGCGAGTCGACACAAATTAAAGAGGACCGACCTCTGATTGTTTTGCAGTAGTAATTAACAGATGATGGATTATGCATCTTAAAAGACAAATACGCATTTTGACTGATATATTTCTAGAAACTACACTTGCTGTGGGCTAATTTCTAGATGCATCGAATTTGAGAGGTTCAAAATATCACTTTCTGCTCGTGTTTAATTTCAGACTGCGGTGACACGACTAAAGTAATTCTCCTATTGTTACCAATGGGATCCGTCGAGTGAGCAGATCTTTCAGCACGTCTCATGAAAGAAATCTCTCGTTCATCTCGTTTCAGGCTATTCTGCCCGAAAGGAAATTCGTATTTTAATATGTCTTGAATAGCATTTACTGTTGGCTAAATACTCCAAAAATGGTCTCTCGTCACTCACAAAAACCCATAGAATCGATCTAAACTGTCTCCGAAATGAACAGTGGTCCTCTTTAGGCAAATGGCGTTTATCGGGGATTATCATCATCAAGAAGTTTTTCCTTTCAAGAAGTCGTACATCGCCGAATTGAGGGCGAACAGAAAATAATACTAATGGATGGGAAGAGGATTGATCAATGATGCCAAAGAACAAAACATCAAATTCAGTCGTTGCAAGTTTTGTCCCATTTCAATTGCTGCAAAGTGTTTCTAAATATTATTTGCATCGAGATTCGCGATCACAATTGACAAGTTTCCGGTGCAGCTTGGGTTTATATCATCTGCTACGTTGCACTGACGGAACACAGCGACCATCTATGTACATGAAGAGTGAATGACGTCAGATCAAGATATTGAGCAATGCAATCCGTGTTATCTCGGAATATCAAATTCAGTGTCACTCATCAAAGAGTAATGAAAATTTCAAAATATATGCACAGCCACAAAAGCAAAGTCAACATACCCCTCGCTCATCATGCACGGGAGGTCAATGAACTTGACTCGGGGTTGTCAATGCGTAATTGAATTACGAATAAATTATCTACATCTCAGCAATGCTTTTAGACCCTACGCATCGATCACTCGGATCCACTTGCCATCTATCGTTGCTTTTCTGTTACCATGTGGCACAATCTGCGCGATCGTTAAGATATATCGGCGAACTCCGCTGTCAACAGAAATTGCAGGGTATTCATTTCGACGTCGACGTCGAATTGTCGATCGAGCTTTATAGGATCACCAAGTCATGCGATAGATCAAGGCTCAGTCTTAATATAACAATGCGTAGTCTAATTAATCACAAATAACCAAGCTAATCGCTCAATTGTTATCCACGATCTATGGAGGTCGAGGTGTCGATTTCGTTAGAGTGTGGTCTCGAGAGAGCGTATCATCGGTTGCAGACAAGTGGAGCACGTTCGGAGTTGGACATTTTGCTTTTGTGAATTCACTTCCCAGACTGTTTTGGCACCAACGAATAACTACTTCGATGGTGCATGTCTTTCACCCAGCAGCGGTCGGATGGCAGGAAGAGAAAGCTTATTGCAGCGGTTGACATTGATAAGAATGATGAGAAACAACAGAGCAAGGGCGAAAAGGTCAATCCCCTTGTCGTTGTGGAAGATTCGAGCCCTGAGTCAGAAATAGACATTTGCTTCATTCGCTCAATTTACTCACTTATTTATTTAGATCGTTAACTCCCAATATATACTACCCACTGGAAGTAATTTCATTTTTTTTTTAAATCGAGGATGATGTCATTTATGCGATACACGGAAGAAAAGCTGGCGTTCTTATTGCGATCCATAATTAATTGTAATTGTCGGTTACAGAAAGAAGAAAGAAGTTTGGACTTACCTATTTCCCCAATATTCTCGGCAGCCAAGGATGTGTAATGTGCTAATAAATTGTCTTGTTATTTACTCAGGAATTCATACTGACATTCAAAAAATTATAGCCTAGCATGTCTACAATATACTAACGTGAAATGATACTTCATCACGCTCTTCTCTAGCTATAAGTATTTCCATAACCCTACCTTTATTACTCATCTGTCACCCAGTATCCCCAATTTGAAGTGGTTAAAAGTACTTAAAACTCAATATTTTTCTTATATTATTTTTAGAAACATAGATGGAACTCTTACATTTTTTCTTCTTGCATAATATGAAAATAAGTGAATCTTTGCTTAAATTATGGTCTGTCTAATTATTAATTAATTTCGTTCTGTATAATAGATTATGCTTGTGTTTTTGACTACATTGATAATAGAGATAACAACACACTAAAGGATAAAATAATAATTATGAATGTGACTCCCGATGAGGTCATAGGCCTACACAATGTAAATATAATAGAAGAGCTGATGAAAATAAGAAATAACGAGTTAATTGCACGTATAATTCTATTTTTTCACGTGAAGCTTCAAACGCACTCAATATGTAATTTGCACTTTTTGGTCTATCTTGGAAATCTATCTAGGAAAGTAATAGAAAAACACGAGGAAT
>KB309474.1:26384-52558 GCA_000328365.1 Capitella teleta
AGGATGGATCCTATTGGGTTAGTACTGCCACGTAGGATCCATCCTCATTGTACTGCCATTTGCTTTACTGCAATAAAGCTTATGTAAGGTAGGAATATTCAGAGAATGACAAAAAGACCTTATAGTATTATTATACAGTTTATTCACATAAACATGTCAACAGTGAAAAAAAAAAATGTGGTGAAAAAAGCGTCATTACGTCATTGTTACAATTTACAGGACACAGTAATAATTGATAGAGTGACAATTTCTGACAGATTGTATGCATTTGAAGTGATGGCATCAAATTTCATATTAATTAAGTCTTTTAATAATAAGGCATGGACAGCAGTATCTTCATCTAACAGATCAAGGTGCATAGAGAACAGAGCTTTGTAAACAGTTGAAGCTTGAGCTTTGAGCTTTGAGCAGTTGAGCTTTGTAAACAGTTGAATCTAAATCAAGCATATCTAAACGAGAAATATGAAGACGTGAGCTCAGAGCAGACATGCTGTCACTTACAGCTGAGCGACTTCCACTTAAAGCTAACTGTAGGCAGAGTCTAGTCAATGAATTAGAGGTATTCTGCAGCGAAAGAATGAACTTGTGAAATCTTACAAGGAGCTGCGAAGCAATGGGTAGATCATTACAAATCAAGTGCAGCAAGCGATTGTGTGTTCGATAAGGAAGATCGAACAACCTTCTTATTGATTTCCTCCATGCGACATAAAAACATTCAATAGAGCGATCAGTTAAGTCCCACAGCGGACTGCTGTACATTGCCACACAATGAGTCTTAAAAAGATAATATGCAGAATCACTTGGCAGAGTTTTGAAATGACATTTAAAGTGATTAACTTTCATCAATAAATTATGTACACCTTCATTAATTCTGGTCTGTGCAGAAACATTCCCTAGTAAGGAACCAAGGTGCTTCTCGTCGTTCACCACTTCAATATTAGAACCAAAAAAATGAACAACAGGACTGACATTACTATGACTATTACCTACAACAAGTTTGGTTTTGTTAGGATTAACCCGTATCATCCAATCGGATTGGGTGGAGCCGTAAAACCCCATCACTCACTCACTGTTAGGATTAAATTTGACATAATAATCTGCAGAGAACGCTGCGCACGTATGAAGCATCTTTTTTTTAGGCCAAGCAGAGTAGGGGAAAGCAAGACAATGTCATCTGCGTATGCGAAGCAGCCTGCAAATGTAGTGCCTATGTGACACCCAAACCCAGTGTTTTTGAGACGTTCGAGTAACTCGTCCAGATAGACAGTGAATAGAAGGGGTGAGAGAACCCCACCCTGCTTGACACCATTGGACACTTCACACGTGCGACTTAAACTGTTGCACCATTTGACACGCATCAATTGTGATTTATACATTTCCAACAAAAATCTTGTTACAATAGGGCATAGCTTCTTATATATGCCCCATTGCTTCTTAGCCTGATATGCCTATGCATCTGCGAATGCGAACATTATTAGTAAAACTCCCCTGATTATGCTGTAAACCATGCTGTGATCATAATACCTTTTGTTTTTATGGACGTCATTCACTTTTTACTTGTATGAGAGCAATGAACGATTATTCCACATTGGGGTGAAGCATGAAGACCATAAATCTTTGACTTTTGAGTTTGTGTTGTTATTTAAACTTCCAGCTCATTAGGCCGCCGCCCTGTGCAACAATATATAGAACTACAAAAACAGACTGGTTTTCTTTAAAGAAATACAAAACTATAGTTTTATTTGAAATGTACAACATTCAGTCAATGACTGTTTTTCTTTAACAGGAATACATTTTCGGTTAGAGTAACTTTTAGTCTTCTTTGGTGTCATCGTCAGTTTTTGTTTTTTTGTGGGGCTTCTCATCATTCTCATCATTCTCGCCAACAGGAACCAACATCTTCCTCTTTTGGGGGCTCTCCCCATCTTGAGCTGCTCCTAACATCTCTGCAGCCTCTGAGTAGGATAGCTCCTGTTTATCATCTGGAGTTGAGCATAGGGCTTGAGTGAAAGACAGTTCTTCATCTTTATATGTTTTGACCTCCTTTGTTAGGGTGTTGATTTTTCTGCGGAGGTCACCTTTAAGGTCTTGGTGCTTTCTGAAGACATCAAAGAGACTGTCAAAGTAGTCAGCTGAGGTAGCTGTGGTAGAGCTAATAATTTGCCTAATGTTCTTTTGTTCTTCCAAAATAGCCTTGTGGTTGGATTCCTGGGCATACGTGGCTATAGCAGCCACAGATCTAGATAGATCCTCAGTCATCTTGCTGATGCAGTTCTTGAGGATGCGTAGCTGGGCCATACCATTCAGGTTTGGTGCATTTGACATCCTGGAATAGGATCAAATGTAAATGGTGTTCTATTAAGTCTGTGTGTGTTGTGTGTGACGATGAATGATGCAAAAGGAGGATACGGTGTGGGAATTATTAGTAAGTTGAGGCGTAGATATGGCATGGCATGGCTTAGATTGTAGTGGTGGCAAAGATGGTGGTGCCAGGCAGCATTATATAGGCTTAGTGGGCAAAGGTCGTGGGGATCAAGGGGTCAGCAGAGGTCAATAATGACATGACACTTCCCGGACGGGACAAAACGGTCAGTGTATATATTCGTATTGTTGCCATGCGGAAATTGCGGTCGTAATGCCGCCATGCCTCCGCTCCGAAGGCCAAGTGTAACTGGTGCACCGTCTCCGCGTGCTTCAGCGGGGGCTTCGAGTGGGAACTTCTCAGTGCGGATGGCTGCCAGCGTGTGAAAGCCAGTCATAAACTCCCCAATGGACAAGTTTGGACGATCTTGCTTCACGTCTGATTTGGGGTTATCCATCGGTTTGTTGGGGAGGAGCAAATGCAGCTCGACAAATTTTCCTTGCAGGATTTTTTGGCGCACCTCTGGAGCCACGTGGACCCCTAGTGGGGCAGATAGCAACGCCACCTCAATTGGTGAAGATGGCAACTCACCAAGGAGTGACGAAGCCGCCATGCTGGCAGGTGCGGGCAATTCGATGCTGGAAAGCTCTGCCTGGACCGGAGCCGGTGTTGTTCGGCGTGTTCGTCGGCGTAGGAGCAGGTGCAAAATGGTTGGCCAGCCTGTCCAGGACCTTCTCACACACCTTGTCTGCGAGGACATCTAGATCACTCTCCGGCTGGGCCTTCGCAACCTTGCGAGAGACCCGCTCTGATGTGGACTTCGTACGGCCTTTCGGCATCCTCTGAAAGGAAAATCGAAAACGAGCAATTGAGGCAAGATGAAAACAGCTAGCGCCACCGTTGTGGTCAAACCAAAAGAATGCGAGGTGAAAGAACCTCTATGAAAAATGACGACCGCAAAAAGAGAAACAACGGCATGAAAGGGTAATAAGTGTAACTCCCATGAATGGGCGGAAACGCATGAAAGCATATATCGCATGAAAAATCATAAGGAAATAGATAACCATAACACGGGAAAGGGAGGGAGGGAAAACGCGAAAAAATCGCAGCCAGCAGCACAGTGGCTTAAAAGTAAACAATGCTGAGCTGCGCATGCGCGCACCGGACTCGCATGGGCGAGGCTTCGGGTGCGTTATGATTTCCCGCTCTCTCCATAAATCGCGTTTCGTTGCCGAAACTCTTTCTTTCTTTTCTTTCTGTTTGAGTTGCGTTATGGCGGTCCTGTCAGTCGCGAAGGATCTGTGCAGATTTCTCCGTGCTGTGTGGGGATGACGTCATTTTGGTGCTGGGTATCTGGGGAAGGGATTGATCACTATTATGTCAGTTAGGATGATGATTTACAAAGGTCATAGGTCAGTTGAACGGATGTCCTCGTGGACTATTACTCCATCAGCAGCAACTCCGTTTTGATGCCATGACCTTGGCATTTACATTATTCATAATTGTTACGCTTCTCTCCCCAGTGAGCCGAGTCCTGAGAATGTGCGTTGTCAGAAATGCCTGCAAGTCGGCCATTGGACGTACACATGCACTGGGAAACGCAAGTACGTCGAGCGCATGTCCAGAACAAAGGAACTCAAGAAGCGGCTGAAGCAGAACGAAGAGAACAAGAAACTCGAATTACTGTGAGTACTCAGCACATTCACTTCTCAATGGTGCATTCACTATTATTATCTTTATTTTAGGCAAAAAGCTCAGGATTTGAAAGATGCAGAAAAGGAGAAAATCAAAAGAGAAAAGAAGGAGAAAAGGAAGAATAAGAAGAAGAAGCAGGCGAGATCTGATGGCGACACCTCAGATGACTCCTCCTCCTCCTCCTCCTCCTCTTCAAGTGATTCAGACAGCGATTCATCCTCTTCGTCTGATTCAGACAGCTCATCTGATTCTGACTCAGATTCAGACAGTGGTTCATCTTCCTCCTCCTCCTCCTCCTCCTCATCTTCCTCCTCTTCCTCGTCAAGTTCATCTTCATCTTCTTCGGAATCTGATTCAGATTCTCCTCCAGTTAAAAAGAAGAAAAAGAAGAAGAATTGAAGTTCTACTTTGAGGTTTTAAACTGTCTTCTTTTGGAACTCAGCTGTAACTTTTCTGTAATAAAATTAATGTGAGTTTTTAATTGTTGAGTGTATTTTTTTCTTTGTTGTAGCACAGGAGAATGTGGCTCACTAGAATGGTGATTAGGAATTATGAAGTCTTCCCAAATTGGATCCATGTATAACAATCAAGAATTGTGATTGAAAGTGGTTTTATTGCAGAAAGATAAAAACTATTCAACATACTTTGCATCGTTTAATGCATAACATTAATTAAAATCATTGTAAAAATGTGGTCTATACGTCAGACGATCTGTAACAATCAAGTTTATTTCATGCAAAACAAAAATGTTATTGAGACTTCTCACTGAGTTGAAAATGCAGTGATATTACAGCAAATTGGCAAAAAGAATCTCAGATCGCACTCAGTAGTCATGAGCTGAATGCAATCAGTATTTGGTCATAAGGACGTATTAATCGTCAGTTGAGTTGCTTTCCCTTGATTCTGGGAAATTGCACTGCAGTTTGCAGGTGGCATGATGGCGGTAAGGGCGGCATCGGCACTTAGCCACGCAGTATTCACCTCGAGACTCAGTCCAGGTTTCGCCAAAAGGAATGATGCCTTCGGGAGTCCGGCAATTCTCACCTGAGGACATAATCATGTTATGTAATTATGAGAAACTGTATTTTTGCAAGCATTTCAATTACATCATACAAGAAAGCCAAGACTCTCTCAAAGCGATTTCCAGCTTCTCATCGGATCTTAACTTTCTATCATAAACCATTGAACACTGCATGGCATCTTTGGCTCTCAAAAAATTGTTGTGGCCAATTAAGCGTTGTGATTGAAATGATTGGGTTAAATATATCCGCGGTTTTATTTGTTGCGAACCTTTAATCAATTGAGGGACTCACTTCATAACGTCACTCACGGTTGGCAAAAATGTTTGCCCTTCTATTCATTATACACACAATTATTACATTCTACTAATTCTTTGGGAATAAAATATTTAGGAAATGTAGTCTGAGGTGTACATGTACTGTTTATTTCCTTACTGTCCTATGTGCTTATTTAGTCCAAGCCTGCCTGCTACAGGGTTCTATGATCCTAATCGTGAGATTGGAATTACACGTAATATGAAATCTATCTCATTCCACAGCAGAGAAGAAAAAAACGCAATAATAGTTTACTCGTAAATATTGCAACACAGAAAAACTTTCCATCAATGGCGTCGCAGAGTTTATACATCCAATCTAACCCAACAAATAATTTCTACGTGCAGGAAGGTCTATACTCTGATATGATTGAGATCTGATTGAAAGTACTGACCATTTGGACACGTCCTGCAACACGAATTCTCCGATTCAACGGAATCAACACACTGCGGAAATGCGCACTGGGTCATTACGCAACTGATATGGCCGCCACGACAGGAGCACCATGCGCACTTATCCGGGTGAGGCACCCTGTCTCCCGATCCGTAGTGGACTCCATCCCTGTCGCACCCAGGAGCAGCTTCCTCCTCCGCCTCCTTCAACTGAGTGGCCAGAGTGGCACTCACAAAGAGAACAACGGTCATCAATAATAGTGTCCGCATGTCGTGCTGAGTTCCTATAGCAATCATGTGGTGTTTATATCATTGCTTATATAGGGCGGACACGGGATGATGAAGTCATAAATATTGAGCTTTTATACAATTTTACTTATCAGCACTGTTGCCTTGAGCACGATAGACTAATGGTAGTTGGCTCGTAAACAAGAGAGAATTTGGTGATGTTTTTTTTTTTTGTCGCCCACTTCAGCGCAACGACGCATGCTTCATACGCAAATTATAGTTGTGGAGGTTTGTAGATGCATGGTATTCATATTTAAATAAGTCTTATAATGATAAGTACACTAATTAAGGGATAAAATTTGGCTGATTTGGTTATACATTTCAACTTTGCTAGATCGAATTCAATGATATGTGTTTGCTCTTTACATCTATCGATCTAGTGATCTGATATCATCTTATGTATATTTTATATGTTTGATCAAGTATCTCTTTCGTGGATCATATTTCATGTGCATTTATTTCTTCTGTGGTTCTCTTTCCGGGATCTTTGTTGGCTGCAAACTGACAGCCAATTAGGCCTCAGGGTGTTATTGTGTTACATATAATATAATAGCATAACCAAACAGTTAAGGATTACGCATACCTTATAAAGTTATATGATTGTCATCGATCCTTAATGACAACAAACACCTTGTAGGCTGTTCAGTTTTAATAAATGATGTGTTTCAGCAAATACCTGTAGTCTGGCAGATTGTGTTAAATTTATATACTAGTAGTGCGAAATATTTTCATAATAAATAAATTCAGCCCTTCAAATATTAGGTGATCTCATTTGATTGCATGTTGGAGATGAGTATAATTATAGCTCACGGTCTAAAGTAAAGGAAAAAGTCCTCGGTCGGTTGTAGCCTTGTCGATCTATAATTCTATATGCATCATTGACTGGGGCCTTCATTCAGTTCACTGCATGAATTGATGAAAAATAACATTTCCTCTTCATTTTACAGCACGTCACACATAAGATGTGACAACCGCCTGGTTCGAATCGATGCCACGAAATCAAGTGTGATCTACTCGCCATCAGAGCACACCAAACGCCGAACAAAGGTCAACACAAAATTGATTGCCAAGCACTCTAAACCCCTCCCGCCCGTTGCTGGGGAGTTTGCGTACTCATTGGAGTATTCCCGTCGCCCTACCTGGGCCACTGAAGTAGATTAGATCTGCATCAGTTACCACGCCAGGTTAATAGTACTTGTATTGCACTTATGTTAATTTATTCCTATTGAATTAATAATATTCGCTTGGCTGAAAAAATCGTAGATTGCGCATCCATTTTTCCCGACCTCTGAGTATGTATAGAGGTCAATGGGCAATCATGAAAATCCGTCGCAACCATGGGTAAACACAGCGAAACAGTGAAATATACACGTTACCTTTAAATTTACCATAGAAATGTTTAGACATACAGGTGTATGTATACACAGCACTCAAATGTTGCAATCTTTGAGTATATTTATAACATGGATGTTTTATGACACATTTACCATACACCTTCTTAAGTGGAATTAATGTGGTAGCGTAAACGAAGGCCTGGTATTTGAGGAGCAGCGATAGCGGTGTTTATGAAATGAGAATCTGTTTGTTTTCTATGTTGTGCTGTTTGGTCTAATTGCCCTGTTGGCTTATGATAGATGTGTTATTGATTATGTCTCTACGCGGAGGGAGGATCAGCGTGTCAATAAAAGACGTCGCTCTGCTGGCAGTTTATCGAACATGTTTTCATTCACACTCGGGTTTTGTGAGCAAGGAAGAAGTGAGATCTCTTTTGTGTGAGGGTTTTTCTGATTGCGGATGGTAAAGAGAAGAAGAATATAAACAGAACATGTCAAACAGACGCAAGTTAGTGGAGTCTGAGAGGACGCAGTGGATGGTGATGAGTGCGTGGAAAGCCAGAGAGATGCTCAAGAAGGAGCATCAGCTGCTCGACAACCACAAGGAGCTCGTGGTGGGCAGGATCACGCTCAACCAACGCATCACGTATAAGAGATTCAAGCACAAGCTGGATCACTCCAAGATAACCCACGCTAAGATCATGGGAGACAAGAAAACAGTGCAAGAACTCAAGGCGAAAGCCAGAGCAAATGAATTCAACACCAACTTTGGATTAGATCCGGTTGATGAGGAGGTCCTGGAGAAGATCTGGTCGTCGTCCAAGAAGAAGAAGACCTCGAGTGAGACGCAATCGAACGCCAGTGACTGTGGCATGAGGAGGTCATCCGCCCGGCCACAACGTCCAACCAGCGTTACTGTTCCACGACCCACTCCACAAGCGAACCAGGTTGAACGACCGCGTACCAGTCCGGCTCCGCGTTACATCTCAACCGGACAACACTCGCTTCCAAAATCAGTGCAGTGGGAGAGTGACGAAGAGAACGAGGGGGACGAAGAGGACCACGACGTATTCGAAGAGTGTGAGATTAAAGGCAAACTCTCGCGGCCGAAATTTAAGAAAACTCGTCCGATTTCTGCTCCACCTCAAAGTGGGAACATCTTCAGCGAGGGCGACCAAGGACCCACTCTACTGGAGATCCACAAAGAAAGGATCAAATCAGCTGGATACGAGAACAGGGTGAAAGGACTCTGTGGTCGCATGCAGGCGTTCACGGTGGGCGGCGAAAATCTCATTCCTGATTACTACAAGTATTGCAGAGACGCAGAGTCTGACCCGATAAGACTCACAAGAGACCATGGTGTGTACAGGGATTGCGACGTGGAAGAAAACAAGGCCATGGGAAACCCACACGTCAAAAGCCTCACCATGAAGCCGCTGGTCATCAATGGTGCTCCGTATGTGAATCACAGGCTTATGCAAACTTTGCCCGACTACCGACCGAAGATCATTAACGTGAGCTGAGGTAAACTCTGGATTGTTTTGAATTTAACCTCGTATATACTCAGCTTGGATTATGTGCTGGAATTCACTTCTGACTTCTTCTTTCTCTGCAAGTGTTACATAATTATTATACCTGACGAACTTTGGCGTTGAGTGACACTAACTTGTGATTCATTCATGCATAATATGTTTGAGGCTTGGCCATTTTGTGTGTGGCTTAGCGAGAACGCTGAACTTTGCGTGTGCCAAACCAATTACGAAATTACGAATGCAATTTGTGACTTTATTCCAGCTTCAAGACGATTATCAAGCCACCCGTGAACTTTCATATTTGATATTGCGTCATATCCTGCAGACACCATTAAATATATCATCGCGATACGGATTAACTCTACGAAAACTTTGTAGAAGTAGGCGCCTCGGGACCCAATCCTATGGCGAGGGTAATCCTGGAATGATATCGGCATGGTGAGATTGGTGAAAATGGTTGTGAATACGGCAATAGATCAATTGAGATTCATGTGGTTGATCAGTAATTCTCCGTTTACGTTGCTTCGATCGTGAATAACGTAAGATTGTAAACTGTGTGGTTATGCAGGATAAAGGACAGAAAGAAATTATTTCTTTAAAAGATTTTGATTTGATCTCTTCCCGGAACAGCGAAACGGCTTGCTACATAGGACTAACACAATATAATGGGGTGACAAGAAGCCACAAAACATTACTGTTTGGCTTTTGGTGATAGCCCTGATCAAATTGTAATTATGTTTAATTATAATTAGTAGTTACATATATCCACGAACATATACAAGTCTATTGCTGAGATATTTTAGCTCGGTCCTATTTACTCACAGGTCATAGATTCGACATAATTCGATTCGATTTAAATTGTAGCGACCTTCCTTTACAACCCTTATTTTTCAAAGATGACGATTGCCATTTTTATCCAAAAGAGAAAAATACACGATTATAGCCTATATGACATATCAGAGCGGCAAGTCATTTTTTTTTTTTTTTTTTTTTTTTTTTTTTTTACGAGAGTGTTATTAGAGCGACATATTTTGTCTAGTCCTGTAATATAGGTCAACTGGTATGGATTTTGACCTGCAATATTATTGAAGCGTTAATCCTTGCCAGCAAGCAGCCAACCAACATGCCATGCCTACATACATACATATGTACATGTATTAGATATTGATTGTTTCCATAACAACACGTGTTCATAATTTATCATGCACCTACCATAATTTGGTAAATGTTTACACATGTAATAGTATTTACTTCAGAAATTCCTCGTCGTCATCTCGCAGCTAGAGGCAAGATGGAAAGTCTCATCGAGAAATTGCACCGAAAGATCATTGCGCGTGTCAACGGTTCTTTCGACCCGGTATCCGCATATCGAGGTACCTTATGGTCTGTGTAGGCAGCCGCCTCGAAACAGGAGCAATACTAAGGAGGCTAAGAAGTTTTGATAACATATAAGTACACATTATGTAAGATTCGTCTGTTTCATTAATTTTATTCGCAAACAAACATGATCGAATGCAATATAAAAAATTATAGCGTAAAACGATTTTGCTCTAAAACGTCAGACAACGTCATTGGACGACACAGTCATAACGCTCACAAGTCATTTACATGCATGCTCATAACTCAATTGAAGTTGTAATCATAACAGTATTCTATCTTATGTAATACTTATATAATTTCAACAAACAACGAGCACACGTATGGATGTAAGGCATATAGCCACTGAGATACATTAGTCAATACTTCATGGAAATCTGTCAAAAGTTCAATTCGAGGCTGAAGAAACAGAACACAACAGACACATAAATAACGAATAAATAACGAATCTGAAATGAACACGTTATGATCAACACAGAAACGCGCAAAGTGGAACGTTATGATCACGAGTCTTTTTTTTTCTTTCTTTCTTTCTTTCAAAATATCAATAATTGAAATATAATATTCAAAGATAAATACATATTACAGATGTTGAAGTCATCTCGCGCACACTGAGGACACACACAGAGTGGCGATTAGAATAAGCGACGCTACATATTTCGGTTCGGCGTTCTTGTCGCCGCGGACTGCGCCCGCCATGACGTTGCTTCCGGGGGTGTGGCTTGGGTGCGTCGGGGCAAAGGGACGCGTGGAGCGGGCGCCCACGGAGCTCGTC
Organism: Capitella teleta; assembly: GCA_000328365.1. Taxonomy (NCBI): domain Eukaryota; kingdom Metazoa; phylum Annelida; class Polychaeta; family Capitellidae; genus Capitella; species Capitella teleta. The sequence continues at coordinate 37,474 of KB309474.1, forward strand.
TCTGGTCTGACCCACGACCCACCGTTCTCACACACGCGATTCAGATTGCCTGTGGTAATGATGAAGCACAAAGCAGAGCAAGACAAGCACTCACCACGAACAGAGTGAACTGCCATTTCGGACGACCCCGAATTCACTTTGCCGAAGTCTTTATTCGCTCCGCATTGACTGTGGTCAAGGAAATAACCGGACAGCCACGGTGTGCCCCATCGGCCCTTGTTATACCGAGTAGTGACCAACTGGAGGAGCAAACATAGCATATTAATTATCATATTTGCTCCGATGTAGTCACCCAGCATCTTCTTGAGCTGTCTCTTTTGTTGGCGTCTTGCGTAATCACAACTTTGGTGTCTGCGCTCATGTCCACGCTCACAATACACGTGAATTCTGCAATTGAGACATTATTTTGTTATAACAACGTCAAGCTTTCTATTCGTGTTCATTCCATTTCTTTCAGATCAGCGCGGATTCAAAACTCGACTTCAAGAAACCAAAGAGCTTTGAACAACTCCATGTCCTACTTTTCTCTGGATCCTTCCGGCAATTCCAGTTTTCTAAAGTCAACTCTGACGCTGCCGTGCACTGCTTGGTGTTCCAATCCGAGATGGATCCCTCGCACTTTGTTCCATCGGGATACGTGATATTGACGTGGAGCCAGCCGCTTAGGCCACACCCCTCATGCGCATGCTCCTTGGCTAGAACAAAATATACGGTCAACGTCTAACATTTCGCTTTCAATGGAAGTGACACAAAAGCGTAATTTACGTAGTAAGACTTTGTAATCAGCACTTCTGATGCGGTCTTTCAATGGAGAAGGATCGTCCACAAATGCACAGAGACCAAAGGACCTGTCCATCGCGTTGCTCTGAGCTGAAATGAACAACGTCAAGCAAAGAACGACCCCAGCCCATCTTCCACTCACACATGCGATACAACAGAGCCCGCCCACTTCTTCGGAATTGTAAACAAGTAAACTTCGGTCGACTGAAATGCGCACATGTACATTTCGTTTCTGTGCTAATTCCAAGTACTCACCACCCATTCTTGTAAACTGACATCATCTTAAAGAGGTCACGTGACCAGTGTTTGCTTTTGCAGATGAAGGAGCCAAGAGAAGAGAATGCGATGTTTCCCGCGCCAATCGCCACCCTCTCAATGGCGTCACTAGCAACCATCAGCCACTCGCCTCGGTGGGCTTCGGGGAACTCGCACTCCGACACCATTGATGGCACAAAGCCTGCAAAATCCATAGAGCCTAGAAAGTAGGAAAAAAGACCTCTTCTGACGTCACCATCCCTCGGCGTTGCTATGGATACTACACGTGTACTAATTATTAAGGTTTAACAAAGCGCGAGCGTAAACATGCAGCGAAACCTTGGGTTTGGCACTGGATATTAGTTTAATATATACAATCTCTGATCAGGGACTCAGGCCATTTTAGATCTCATCTACGGAGTCATTTGATGGTCGGATCGCCGTCAGCGAGTTTTCGGCGATGAAGTTACAACAGACCTCGTGAACTATTCGGATACATTATCAGAAGCCTAATTATTTTCACCCTTTTTCCAAAAAGTAACTCGGTTTGGCAAAGAAAGATGAAAATGATGGATTTGGATCGAACTTTGTGCTCGACCAATTTTCGCCAACTATGAAGTCACAAACTACGCCACTGTGCGTTATCACGTGGATTACGTGGTGATTGTTGTTGATTGTTGTTGATTAAAGAAATGCGTTAAATGTAAACAAGTTATAATACGGTAATTTTGCATATACTTAATAAACGAAAGTCAGGGTTGTATGGGCGCTTTAATGAGACAAACATTACACAAAGGCCAGCAAGCAATGAAATGTCAAAACTCTGTTCATTGACAATGGATCTCGTCTTCCTCGCTCAGCGCCATCGTCGCTGCACTCGGGAGGATGGCCGAGAGTTGTAAAGGTATTGTAAATTGGTTTATACACTGCAATTAACTTGAAACATGAGACATTGTCAGACGACTAAAACACGAATTCACACTGAGTAAAATCTCTCAATTCTATGAAATACGATTTCGGTAAATATAACATAGTCTATAGGCCAACCGGGACTATATCTGGTATCGGCTCAAGAGAGTGTGTGTGAGTGCAGTTACAACACACTTAAAACCTTGTACATAAAACCAAAGGCTGAAAACCATATGTGAGAAGCTGAATCAATGAAATGTGTCTGTATTCCTTTGGGAAATGATACTCTTTGAGTGCACATCCCGAGGTTTCACTGCACGCTTCAAACACAACCGGAGGGAAAGGGTTCTTGACTCGAGGGTGGTTAATAAACGATAACAAGTAATGTCTACAAAAGAAATACAAAGAAATGCACAAACATAGAAGAATCAACTCAGCAACAATACCGATTGGCGTTCTGCTGACATTGCAACTGCATCTTAACCGCTTAATATGAACACCGCTCTTCCTTGTTTGCATTGCACCAAGTGTGAAAAATGGCAATTTACTCGACAAATATTGTTGATGCCTCATAGGAACTATGCCAACGTTTTGCAAAACTGTGTTCGAAAAAAAGAGAGCTTTGTACAACACCGAAATGTCTGCTATGGAAACAACTTAGAGGCAGTCTCTGTGTGTACATAAGTGCAATGCATAACAACCTGATATTATTTGAACACACAGAGCTTTCCAGTTTTCAATTGAACAATAAATCTTGAATGTGCCACAATGCAAACAAGGTAGGATTAACATCACCACAAGAGAGGAAAGCCACTCACCACACAACCCACAAGATTTCTTGCAGAAGCTAGCATACTTGTGCCATGACTCGCTTGTGCACCAGCCTTTCCTGGCAAATGACTCACATTCCGGTCCTTCGTCATAACATACCTCACTGTCGACTAAACGAGCAAAATAACCGACTGCGACCGAAGTGACTCACTTGTCTTCGAGAGCTGAAGATGAACAGCTTTTAACGAAGCAATGTCCGGAGATTCGAAATCATCAGACAACGGAGTGACGGCATGGAGATAAAGCGTTGCTTCTGTCTCGATCAGATTCGGAAGATCTCTGGGATACACCTGTAAACAACCCAGGTAAATAAGGAATACTCAGATGCAACGCTGGGCAATACCAAGGTGTATCTTGGCAGAGACGCAGCTTCCCCTAAAAGAAGGAAAACCTGGCCTTGTTCTTCCCAGGAACCTCTGCTGTAGAGCTGAATGTCTGAAAAAAAGAAAATGGTTACTTAAGATTCAGTACTGTCCATAATTTAGACCCTATTTGAATGAGTACAACTTTAACTAGCACGATTTACTCACTTTCGACTGATCCCGGAAAGAAACTACAGGAACTTTCTGGAAAAGAGAAGCGAAGTCCCTCTCCGCGAATGCATTCGCTCTCCATCCTAGACGGCCGCCACTGATGTCTGCACATCTGAGAAAGAAACACAATTAAATCCATCGTATTGTTCGATTTAATATCTCATAAATATAATCACCTTCTTTTGGCCATCGACAAAGGCTCGGAAATTGTAGCCGCCTTCGAACGGGAGGTAGTTCCATGACTGCTTCGAGGGAACTGCCAGGGAGAGTGCACTCCATCAAATTATGCCAACTTTGTGGGATTCACAAATGTATTGTGCTCAAATCCCTGTTGTTTTTTGTTTTTTTTTTTTTTGTCATTGTATATTCAACCACAAGTAGGTATACAGCGTTTGGGATAGTTCTAGACATCACTAGACAAACTAAAATCCATACCGATCAATGCAAATTGAGTGCTGTATATTAGGTAATTAAAGATATAGCTAACTATAGATGTTACGTAATTCCCAAACGAAGGCGATTAGACGTCACTTACTCATCCATGGCCAGGGGTTTCGGACGAGGGCCTTGTCGAAACACAGCGTATCCACATTAATGGCAGCGGGAACAGCTGGAGACGAAATCAATGCATTACAACAACAACAATGAAAATTGTGTTCAAGAAGATAAACTGCAAACACTGACACTTCTCCACTTGCACTATGCCTTCTTGGCGCTCCCAGAACTTGATGCACGCAAACCACGTCTCCCTAAACAGACAATGTTATTTTCTGGTTGATTCAATTAGCCTTGATTGAGTAACAGACTGACGTGTCTCTCCTGATCTGGACTCGCAGCTTGCCTCCTGCTTCCTCAGTCAAACATTGCATATTTTCAACCAGCTCCTTCGTCTCACAAGGAGACGATGAACCATTGCTGGCGCAAGACCATGTTTCGATCACTGTTCGTTTGACTACAATCTCTTGATATGATGACGCGCGCTTTAAGTTGTCTGAGTAGAGTGTTCTTGTGATCCATGTTCCGTTTAAGCTGCCTGCCTGTCTGCCCCACATGTATTGGGGGAACCTACAGTAGTCTTGGCACAGGAGACCTTCAATCACAGCGATAATTATACATCAATAATTCATATTTTGCATCTCACCGGGCAGGGCAAACAGCAGTAACGGAATGAACAACGTCTCCATCATTGCAATCTGGAATAATAATAAAAGAAATCACGAGAGATGCAATTACAGCAATGACCTCACATCTAAAACCGACACACAGCCCAATGCCAATTGATCTGTTTCAATGCTTGGCTTACAATTGACCAAATGATTGATTTGACTGCCGCGGATTGTCAACAGCAGTTGTATTCGACTGTTAATTGATAGAAGCCTTTGGGTACAGAGTACTTCCGTACCCTATGACGCCACTATTCAGCGATGAGTCAGTTGCCCTTAATTATGGGTATGAGCAATCACTCGCCCCCTCCCCGCAGATCATGCGGCATTCTTGGAAGCAAATTGAATTGACGATATTGCGAACCCTCAGAATGGTTAGCCTGGCTCAAGGCGCTTCCCTTCGCGATGACTGGCACATATGTTTAGGGCACACGTACCCGTGCCTCTACCAATTCAGTCATACATTTTTGAGGACGTAATTTCCAATTCTACACCGCATCTCCCTGCTGATTAAAAAAAATAAAAATAAAAAATAAAATAAAAAATAAAAAATAATAATCCATTGTAAGTCGTAACCATGGCAACTATGAATTATATAATTTTGCCCGCGCGTGTCGACAATGAATGTACGTGTACTCCCCACCCCTCCCCTCTCCCCACCCTTTCGTAGCTCGAAGACGTGTTTCTTACTCCTTGACGGATATATATTAAACTTCTGAATCAATGATCTCCATTCGACGTGTAAATTTGCGCACTGTGTATAGGAGCAGTGATTGTGAATGACGTCATCTGCCAGTGATAATGAGATGCAATAGCAGATTGGGGCAGCGGCAGAATGCCCCTATTGAAAGCATGGCGGCGCGGACGCAGTTGCCATGGGAACACGTCAGGCTGAATTCTCTGTAGAAGCCGTTCGAGAAGAATCGATCAGTTGATCAACTTGCGAAGAAGAGGGTGTTTCTCATTACGTAATAGCATGTTCTTGCATTATCGCTGGTTGCTATTGTCGAAGGCGAAGAGCGGCAGTTTCTAAGCGAAACGACGATGATTAGATACAGGGGTCACGAATCGGTCCACTGGGCTATGAATAGGTCAAGCCAATGAACAGCTTCTGAAGTCCCAAATGAATTCGGGTTAGAACAGAAGGCGATGGTCAGATTTGTGCATCTGATTCCTGAGTTTGGAGTGGTGACCCCACGTGACACGATTTGGCTCAAGATTGGAGGGTGACCCTCAACTTCAGAGGCTACTAGTAGTTATGCAACGTCCCGACGCCAGTCAAGTGATAATGCTTAACATGTGATCAATTATTAGACGTGTGCGAAACTATAATTAATCCAGAATAGACATGTGTGATTTTGACGCCACAATTGTGCTATTTCTGCCTGAGACCAGCGCTCGCATGCAGAGCAATCCTCAGTGTTACGCGGCTTCTCTTATTGTACTCAGGGTTTCAATTCGATTTGTTCTCCTTTCACCGATGAAAAGGTGAGAACAGTACAACCAAAAGGTGGGCTTCTCTTGCTTACATCTACCATAAAGAAATATAGCACACTGACGGCCTTCTATGTTGCTTGGGGCGGTGCACCATGGGGTCCAGAGTAAATAACCCCGGTCGACCAGCGCGGCGTTTTCACAGCTCCATCCATTCCATTCAGGTGACACGGACGCCAGAACAGAAGTTCAGGCCCTTCTTCTCTCTTAGTGCCGCATAACAGGACTTGGTGCATTGGTGTCTAACGCAGGATAAAGAATCGGTAGATCCATCTATCAAAAGACCCAGGTTCCTGCTTCGGCTCCCAAAAAAACGCAATGAGTGTTGGTGGAAGCGTTAAATATAGCATTAAGAGTGCAGCTGGAAGGCGTCGTGACAGCACCCGACGGGAATCAAATTCACAATCATAACGTCCATCTCAATCGACGCGAGCACTTCCGCAATACCTGTCAAGTTAAACGAGCGTTCTGCGTCCAAGAAGGCTCACTTTCACTCTCATCCGAAGCGATGTCATGTCATTCAGCACGAACACCTCTGCATCGCTATTGTGCATTTTGATTGGCGCTGAGACAAATCGAGGCACGGCGTAAAGGAGCATTGTACAACTGGCCTCACTTTGAACGACAATGAAATATGAAGAATTAAACAGAGACGTAAACAAGGAAAATTTTAAGCACAAATATAAATGATCACCATTGAGTTGTGCATGAGGCCACTGTAAAGTGCACTTGTACATACTGGTGTAAATAGTACATAGCATTATACTAGATTTTATATCTACTTGTTTCAGATTAAAGTGCAGCGTTGCGCTTCCCACACTTCCACCTCATCTCACAACCCCCCCCCCTCTCCCCACCCCTTCAACCTAATCCCAAAACAGACTTCAAGTGAGCCGAAATCCCTTTCATCAGCGGGCGGAATGTCAGGCAATTTGAGATCACCTTCCAGCACACGTGGTCCCTCGCAGATGGCTGCAATCCCAGAACGATCGCCTTACTGTTAGCTTTAGTGACCACCAGCAACACAGAAAGCGCAAAGACCCTTCAACACAGGGAACGTCCAATTGCACTTGTGAGACGGCGGTGTCCTAGGGCGAGGCGAGCTCCTTGCGATGCATGAGTTGCTGTGGGGCAGATCGGTTTCTTCATCAGAAGTTGCTTCAGGCTGAACCAAGAGGATAATGAGCGATGAAGAAGCAGCGATTAGCCATGACTTACGAGGTCTCTACTCGTGTCGATTTCAGCAACACGTCCAACTGCGGCGCGAATTGTATTAAGAGGCTTACTCTGTGCTCCAATTATGTTGCGTCACGTTTGAAAGTTGCATGAAATAGATGGTACGCTGGAGTTATGTGGAGGCAGCTTGCATCTGTGCACAAGTGTAGATTTCTTGATGATGTCACCTTCACTGTGCTGTTAATTGGATATCCAATATCGTTGATTTCATCACGAGTACAGATATATTAAACCGCAAAAGAGACATTGTTAAAGTAGCCGCATTCTCGAGTTAATCAATTACCAGGGTCGCGACTAAGTACCCCACGGTACAATGTGGAAAAAAATATAATGCATTGCACGTTTGTGTCCTTTAAATATTGCAGCATTTTCCAACATCGTTCATCTCATTCCCCCAGCGGCCAGAATAAGGAGTCCAAAAACTGACTCCGCATGGCCGGTCTAAGAATAAACGCTCACTGTATATATACATTTGAAAAGCAAACAAATCGGTTTGCATTATGTTAGAATATTATATGTCGAAATCATAAACACAATCAGGCATAATGAACACCCTTCATTACTCATGGAAAGCAACAATAGCCTCTTGATATAAACTACATGTATATGCAGCGACTGCACAATACAAATGGCCCCTAAAAAGTAGTGCTGACAAATTTATCGCATGGCTTATTCATCCCATGACGCAGATCCTCATTCATTTCGTCTCTAGTACCTCACTTCATATACACACAGCTTGTTCCCTTCACATTCTCAATTTCACTGAGTCGCTGAGTATCCATCATATTCTTCTGGTGCTCAGTTGACATCGACGCTAGTGTTGGATTTACTGAACAATGAGACCGAAACAGGCCTTGAATGGGGCAGCGATAAAATTGGATATCTCTGAGCTAAACGCGACAGACACCACGGGCGGTAACGCAATTGAGGTGACATTGAACAGGACGTTGTCTGAAGTCATGATGGAATGGAATGCATAGTGCTGAATTACAACCCAATTGGGCATAAACCTCATGAATTTTGTACATGCCGACCAAGGCTAATGAATGTCATTGTGGTGATCGCCACAACTGACTCTGTTATTTATATTCACCGTTTAATAGTACAATGACGTCTATATATTCCGAAAAAAAAAAAAAAAAAAAAAAAAAAAAAACAAACAAAAACAAGTTTACATGTTTTAACTAACAGCTGACATATACAGCCTTACAAGGTAGATTATGAGCCGGGTGATGACGCAAGAGATAATCTTGTCGTCTATACTTTCACCAAGAAGGTCTCTTGACCAGTCTCCTCATCTTACCCCAAGACAGGATGATTTCTGAGCAAGACTTTCCCTCGTTCTTCTGAGGTCTCTCTTGCGTTCACCTCTTACAGGCACGCTATCGATTGAGGGCATTGATTGAGGGTAATTGGGCATATGTAATGAGCTGTTTGTTTGTTTCGCCTCGCCTTCCTGTCCCGACTTCAGCGTTTCCCTTCTTCAGATCGATCGCATGAACATCTTTTGTCTGAAAACTTCAGAAAACAGACAGAGAAAGTCTTTTGTATTTAGTCACGCGAACACTTTTGTTGTTTGATTGGATTTGCGCCTGCGCGGAACATCCAGACCGGAGAACAATCTCTCGGCACTCGGTTGTTGTTTTTACGCATGCGCAGCGAATCTGAATAGCTGGTAATTAGTTTACACATGCAAATGGTTGTCATGAATAACTTAATGGCGATGCGGCCAGAAATGACCCCATTTGCAGCACAATTAAGCGAGGCTGATTGGGAATGATATATCGCAACGAAATGAACACCGTGAGATGAACAGCGATGCTGAGAATCACGAATGAATTTTTTACTTTGTTTTAGGAAATCTTTGAAAGGACCGTCTGCATGGATTTCGTGATCGATATTAATTTTTCATTAATTACGTTTCAGTGACACTCGCTATATATTTCCCCGGTATATTTAATCCACACGATAAATGCGTGCAATTCTCGGAAATAAATGCGAGCAAGTGTAGCATGAGGTGCCTGGACTCACTGGACGGCAAAACAGCGCCATAATAGAACCCTTGATTTAAGGCTGACAATATTCCAATCTCGTAAACAGAATCACGCCACAGATATTGTGCTGCCGAATTATACCTCATCAGTTCTGTAACAATAATATATACATCTATGTTGTGCCTAAAGCGAAATCACTGACTGTACATATACAGCATCCAATAGAATGTTTACCAATCAAACAAAATTGAATTGAGAATCGCGGAATATTTGAAACAATGTAATGCGCGTCTATATCATGCAAGCACGATTCATTTGTGCAATTTGGAATCGGACTTAAAGTCAGATTTATCGGCTTGTCAATGATACGCAAAGAAGTTGATACATGCAACAGGAAAGGAAGATCATGACTTTAAATCCGAGTGTGAAATTGTGAAACTCCGCATTATGCATTCACATTGCATAACAATTACAACCACAAGATACAAACTGTACAGCAGACTTACTCAACGTGAAGTTGCTCAACTTTAAAAAAGTACATAACTCACCGATCTCGTTAAACAGAAAACGAAATATCCTGACCTCACGCCCAGTCCGTGTATATGCAAAAGTGTATCCGAGCGGACAGAGGAGGCGACAAATCCCCGAAGATGCGCAGAGAGAAGAGAGCTAACCGCAGATGCGATCATTGATTAGCGAGCGAATCGGGTCTTGGTCCACGTGGCGTCGTCCTCAGCACTCCTTCCGCGCAAATGGATTATCATTGCGAGCGTCCTGGCTCCATCCGCCATGAACAAATAGTTCCTGCGCGCGTAGGAATTCCACAATAGCGCTCGTTAAGTTGGGAAGTTGCGTTATACTTGATTCAATTTCATATTTGGGGGAGGGGGGGTGCATGTGCGCTGAGTATGATGCAGCTAATGATGCACAAATTGCTAGAAGGTCAATCAAAAATTTCAATGATGAATTTGTGATCAATTTTTGATCTGAATGGACGAAATAAAACATCCCAGTTAATAATGAAATTAAGGGTTTTTATTTTTGGCTTATTTTTAGCCCGTAAAGAATTAATTAAATTGCAAATGAAACAAAACACTGTAACAGTATGAAATGCAGAAGATCCGACATACTACAGATGACATGAACATCATCATCAGCTGCAATATGACATAATTAAAACATAGGGCTATAGCCATAAGCCAGCATTACGCTGAAAACAACCACGCCGATTGAAGGCATCGGTTGATGAGGTGAGATACACGGGAGGGGGAAGGGTATGTGACGCAAGTGCCTCAATTATACATGCATCTTGAGACCCTAGTGCGAATTATGACCCTACCCCTCTCAAAGTCAGAACCAAAAAAAAAAGAAGCTCCGAGAATTCTCTTTGATGTTCTGTTTGTGCTTGAGAATATTTCTTCTTGGAAGACAATGAAAGGTTTGCTTCATGTTTTATTTAATCGCACAATGAGACATTGTCTTGCAACGTATAATAATACGGTATAAAAAAAGTCAAGTAGGACAAATATCACTGTAGACTTCGAGTGTGAGGAGGTTTTGGGAATATTGTTTGATGTTCACATTTGTAACAGATTTAGCTTCCTTTTATAGTGATTGTAATTGAATGCTTGCAATTGAAATTGCATTTTTAACTTCACAATTTAAGACTCGCAGATTAATGATTTTCATACAAGTCCATGTATGTATGTGCGGTAGCAATAACAAATTAGAGATTGCGTGGCTGTTGATCAAACGGGACATCATCATGCTTTCAGTCAGGCGAAAGTTACTCAGTAATCGATACACGGAAGTCATCGATCTGTACATGAAAGATCGAAGGACGTTGATTGGATTTTCCATGGGAAACCCCCGGTCGATTGTCAGTTGGGGGAGTTGACACGCACTTATGTGCTCATACTTGTGGGCTGACCCTTATACTAGGTCCTGCAGAACCCCCCAAAAAACTTTCAAGGTTGAATAAGATCAAAGCTTGTAAGGCATGAAATCGCTCTCACTGAGTTTATGGGATGGATGAACTTTATTTTATAGAAACAACACAGAACGAATAATTATGATAAAATGCATGATCGGGTTGACGCAACATAAGCAAATAAACCTTCCAGCATCGGCCGTAAAGTATTTTGATGTTTTGCAACCGTTTCATATAAGTTGTTAATTCCAGGTATAGTGTTATGTAACAACAAATTCGAAGATCATGGCTGCAGACGCAGTAAGCCATAAACATCTCTTGATGTGAACACACCCAGCCCCAGTCGTCGTAGGTATTAAAGTAGAAGGGATTTTGGGTAAGAGGTTAAAACCTCGCCATATAGACACCAAAAAAACCAAACCAGTCACCATCAATACGTGACAATGAAAACACAAACCAAAAGTGCGATGAGCTAAGTTCGCGTGAGGTTGAACGGAGGCGGACATACCTCCTGGGGTTCAGGGCGCTTCGTCGACCCACATTCCTTCATCCGAGCAATAAAATTCGCGCGCATAGAAAGAGGAGACCAGCGCGAGTAGAGGAAGCCATCCGTTACCGCAGAGCAGATATCACAACTGTCCGCTCGGCATAATGGCCGGATTTCTAATAATCACGTTATTACATGAACTTCTTTTGTGAGAATGGTGACAAGGTCTCATTCTGCCTTTCCTCATGTTCCCTATGATCGATAACCGTACCAGGGCATTTGCAACGGGAATAACACCATATTATCGCCCAGTATTTCATAATTCCCTTTAGGGTTGAATTCAGTCGGATATGGGTTATGACGTCATCGTACATTGATTTCCTCTGAACTGTTGACTGGAGATAATTGTTCTGTTTTGTTGTTTAATGCGTCGATACTTACGTACTGAGAAGGAGGAGTCAGTTCGACCCCAACATAATCACCGCCGACTGCCATCGGTTATGGAACTCCAGACTGCGCAGGCGCGTGGAGCTTATCTCCCTCATTGGACTGGGAATGGGTTCTGGGTGACTCTCTATGCGCATCCATGTCACATATCTATTGGTTTCTCGGGACAGATGCAATTATAGTTACAGAGTTCAATAACCTTCCGTTCAATAAGTGTACATGTACGCTTTGCAGTACTCGCAAATCCATACATTCAACAAGTCGCTGTCTTTACGACACATGACACATGAGATATCATTTCCGAATCAGAAATATTCCCTGTGCAAAGGAGTACTTCTGCCTCCATAATGTTTCCATACTTGCGCGGGTCGCGAATCCAATGAGGGAGATAGTAATTTAATTTCCCTATATACATTAAACATACATAAGAATGGAAAATGAAATTAAATATATACAAAAATGGAGATTAAATACAAATAATAAACGTTCTCATTTATGTACAATGTATAATGAATTAATGTAAAATTTGTGGGAGACCAGGCAAAGGATCCACGTGGGATCCGTTGTCGCACTGGCCACCCGGCAATGCAGGATTGCAATTTTCCCTTCCGTGCGACGCTAGTTATCTGCAGGCCTCTTTATTACATAATATCTGGAGTGCTAATATATTAAACTATTTTATACGTATATATTTATATATATTTTTTTTTTTTTTTTTTAAACAACTCTTTGTATCGCTTTATTGTATTGTTTTACATCTCTCACTGAAATTTTGAGGTCAAAGGTCGAAGGTCAAGGTCACGGTGAAATCCTGAAGTTTCAAACGGGATCGGCCCTGGCTCATTCATTATTTGAGCAACGGCTTTGTAGTTTACACTAAACGATTCAGTGTAACACGATGTGCAACAAAACATATCGCAATAACGGCGCTGGGATGCACCGTTCTTGCGTAATATTGCATAATAGTAATAACGATTTACTCAAAGGCCGATATCTCGGTTGTTATGCCAGCTGTAGCATTGAAATTAACATAATATACTCTTCGTATACACATCCTACTAAATACGGAGTTGTGATTAATTAGCTCAAAGTTCAAGATCATTCATGTTTGGTAATTAACGCAATTAATTGCATAAATTATTGTTTATTTTGACATTTTTGAATTTTAATCCTTTTCTTAGCAGAGTAATGCGCTGTTGGTTTCTCGAATGAAATTATATTTGTTTTTGTTTAATCGAAACCTATTTTAAGACGACACTTGCATGACCATTTCGGCATCATTTCTCAACTGTTTTATATACTTTTTTTACGTTTATTTTTTTTTTTCTGGACTATTTGCTTTCCTCCTTGGAATTCTGAATCCCAAAAAAATCTATCCAACAGGCTGCGCCTGACTTCTTTTTCTATTCCTCACTTGTTGATACCGATATTTATATATTCTTCCTATATGTAATATATCGTTGCCGTATTAATAATTTATGTTCATTTGTATTGTCAACATCCCTTTACGCTCATCACGAAATTCCGAGACAAACAACCCCGAGATTTAAGAAATCCGCGCTCGATTGTGGTGATTATGTTTAAGAACATCTTCAATTCTTCAATTCGTCGGTGCGGGATCTGGACACCGAATTCACAATGGAGCAACAGGTGAGTGCAATCAGCGGCCTATTTCTATCTTAGACGACTATCAAAGATACTCAGTCACATATACAAAACAGCATGTATGGAGGCAGTGCCATCAACTGTGATCACTCGCATTCACAATCACAATGCTGTACTGGCAACGAGAAGTACACCCACCGCCTCCAACTGATTCAGAAGAATGCTGCGAGACTGGTAGCACGTTCATTTGGTCGGCAACACACATCAGCCGTGTTGCGTGGTCTTCACTGGCTCCCTGTCAGGAAGCGGATTGATTGTAAGATATTGGTCATAATGCATAAAGCCATCCGTTGCCATAACGCCCCCAGTGCATCAGAGAACTTCAGCGCGAGCACGTCCCGACCAGAACTCAATCGTGGATTACTGACAGTGCCATTAGTGAAAAGCAAAAATAAACCGACGATGCACGCTCCGGTTCTATGCAGCAACATTGAACCGAAACATATCCGATTTATTACATTTACAAGTGCTTCGATTGAAAATATTGATTTATATAATTCGATAATTCGAGCAGAAACCGACCAATCAGAAGACTGTCCCTGCATCCATCCTTGCAACCGTCACTTTACTCCTGCAGAGCCTTGTGGCAACGAAGGAAGTTCTGGCTCGAGAACTAAAAATACGTATGAAGTTTGACTTTCTTAAATGTACACTATTACATTATACAGTGAGGTCCTCGTACCGTGAGACATGAGTCATGCTTCGAGGTCAAACTACATAGAATTAAAGAAATACAGATAGACCTATATGTAATATATATAGCATAAAATAAAATAATGGGCATTCGCTTGTGCTACGCATCCATAAACTTATATAAACCTGAAGTTCTGCACGTGCTTCTCGTAGGAAGTATTGCAAGTGGAGATAATGATGTATCATCGCAAAGAGCAGGTCATCCATCAATGCGAGTGGTGCAGGCAGTGTGCGGTTCGTTGGGTGATTGCCGCCAAGTATTGCGAGGGTTGCACGGCTTTGTACAGGTGAAGAGTGGTTGTCAACGATGGAGAGTAGAGAGTAGAGAGTAGAGAGCGTGGAGGAACACGGAGCACAGCGTTGTATGTACTGGTATATATGGTAAAGTCATCACGGGAGGGGGAGGGGGAGGGGCCTATAGTTCCACGGAAACCGAGCATCATCCTGAATCATCGGTTGCATAACATCTCATTGCATCCACGGGCGAAGCGTAGAAGTGTCCAGTGCTCGGACTCTAGAAGACTCAGCGTTATGATTCGTGTTTCAAAAGGAATATGAATCAAAATAACGACTTGAGAGATGTAATCTAAACTCCGTTTAGCAACAATATGTTAATGAATGAGAATTTGATGATTCGAAACATGCTTGATTTACAATTAAAATTACGG
>KB309474.1:53298-128372 GCA_000328365.1 Capitella teleta
CCGGTTTTTTTTTTTTTTTTTTTTTTTTTTGTCAAAGTTTTGTTGGAGTCGGTTGGTGGAGATGTCTGGGTCGATGGTGTAGCATTTTGTGTCGTCAGCAGAAAAAAAGGGGGGATTTTTGTATTCTGTGGGCAAGTGTGGTTTCATAGGCTGTCTTGGCTTGTCGTAGGGCAGCGGTGGCTTTGTTTCTGGCTGTTTAGTAGCGTTTGAGGTTTTCAGTAGTTCTGAGGTCTTTGTGTTGGTAACATGCGTCATTGTGTGAGTTTATGGCTTGTTGCGCAGGGGCTGAGAGCCATGTTGGGGGGGGGACATTTCTAGGGCGTGGTCGAGAGAGAGGCACATGTTTGGTAGTGAGCTTGGTCAAGATTTTCTGAATTTCGCTCCATGCATGTTCTACATCACTCTGCTGTTGGGACCATTCTTTTTCAGTAGGTTCTTCGCGAAAGTTTTTCATTGCATTCGCAAAGAAGTGACGAGGATCAGAGGTGGTTTGTATGGTTGCTAGGTCGATGCACTGGCCACTTTAATATTTCGCCAATGAGACCGAACCGTATTAGAGCATTCAAGGCCGATTTAGGGTAGGCTTATGTTGCGGACCACTCCAAATAGATGCGACCACAGAAGACAGTGATGCTCTTTTATTGGTTCATTCTAAGAAATGAATAATAATGAACATACAAAAAGAAATGACAATTATGCAACCAACCAGCTCGCTTCCTTCTTTGGTTCAAATTGACCAGTTCGTTAATTTATTCACCCTCTTCCCTTTAGTCGATCTTCTGTTGGTTTCAATGGTCGAATCATCTAGGTCTTAATTCTTAGACATCCAGGGTTTAAGGCCAGAAATCCCGAGTCCCAAAGCGTGCAAGGTCAGGTCAGGTCAAAAGATTGAAGTCCTTTTTTATCAGGAGGACGTGAAGCAACAAGACGTTATGAATGTCTGTGATGATTACAGCCACAATGGATTCCGCCACGAAATCATAACGTACCTCTAAGAACTTTATTCATCTGTTTATTCCCTAAATAACCTGGCGAATGCGTTATGGTCTCAGCCCTTCTTGCCCTTCAGTAGGATTGATTGCTTGCATCATGAATCACAAACGAGCCATTGAGTGAAGCGTGAGTACAGAGGAGCGCAGTCACTATGAACTATAACGCTATCAGGCAGACCTCCGAATCACTCTGACTTGATTGATTGCTGCATATCGAGAATCAATTATTAAAACAGGGCAACATCTCATTCATTAGTTCATCCCATTGGGTCATTAGCCCTTTTAAACTAATTGTCCAAGGGGATCGCAGAGAGGAAATAGAGTGAGCATCGATTCTGTGAGCTTTTAGCTACTACAGGTGAAAAGCCATCGTGTTCGGCTTCCCATCCGGCAATGTTTTCATTCGAGGTGTGTTCGCAATATTCCAGTGGATCATAATAACGAAGCAATCTGATCAGAATCCAATCGCATGACTTACAGTGGCGCCGCTCCGTATATTATTACGAAAAGGAAGATGCTACACTGTCACATGTCAGCATACAAAATGGCGGTCCCAATCAGGAAAAAGTTTAGTTACTTTAAAAAGCAAGCTGCAGGCTACATTAGGATTGCTTCCCGTTTGTAATTGCACGTAATCTCACAAGTAGCAAGTTCCTGCACACAACAACCCCATTTGGCTGTCAGCTGTTTCCTATATCCAATAAGCCGAAACCGAAGGCATGTATCTGTCCCGTGCTGGCTCTCCATTACTGCAATCAAGTACGGGAAGCAATAACTGAATTGGCTGGAAGTTAGCCAGCGTTGCTGATCCAATTGAATCCCTCTTAAGCATATCATCCCACTTCCGGTATCCTGCTTCCCATTTCTTTGTCTTCCCCTCTCCCCTTTGTCCCTCTATCTCCAAAATCGTACCCTCCTGGTTTCTATTTAGGTCTTAGACGTGGTCCGTCTTGAGACAACAGTACGGATTTCATTTGCGCATTCTTACAAATTACAATGCAGCAGAATTGACGAATGCTACGTCAATCGATCAGGTGGGTGGGTGGTTTACACGAATTGAGTTTGATGTTTTTATTTGGCGTAATATGTATACTCTATAATTATATTAATCCGCCATTCCATTTAGTCGCTGAATAACTATAACATATTAGTATCCAAATATTATCCTTCAATTACCACGCTTCGCTTGATGTAAAAATAAATTCACTTTCCTTGCTTGCATGACCCATAGGGGCATACCTGGTCTGATAACTTCTGTTCATTCGGTACTCGATCCTGATTGGCTGTTGTACAAGTCTTGAAACCACCAAGTTCAACACAATCGCCCATTCTCTTCCAGATCTATTTATTAGTGCAAAAATCTTGAAATCGTTAACAGTTTAAGCAGCGTTTAACACCGTTTATCGCTCACCCGGCCTCGCAAGTATACCACAGAAGAAAGTTTATCGCCACCGATACAAGTAAGTTGAAGTAACAACAAACTCGTCAACCTAAAAACCGTTGAAGGTGACACTAATTGACTGAAAGTTACGCATATTTGCGAGTACTTTACTCGTAAGTTGAGCACGTTTGCGAGCGCTAAGGAAGATCTCCGGTGCCCTGTCACAGCCAATAACACCAATGGGTCTGAGAAATGCAATCTCCAGGGCAGTCTTTGTGCAATGACCAGCTTCAGTTCGAATATCCACGAATAGAACTCCTCAAAATCGTAATAGTCATAGTCATAACTCATTGCCAAATGTATAGCTTCTCCAATGACTGAATTCTTACTCACTCCCGCTGAACAAGATGATGGACTGTGCGGAATTCAATCCTGGAGGCACCGGTGTCCAGGGATGCTTAGCACCGCACCCCGCTGCTAACAAGTTAGTGCCACAGGCTGGACTTGATTATATGTAACCTTTGACCTGTGCACTAAGGTCATGAATCAATCTTCCACGCAGGTCATATTAACAAATCTCTGATACTCATGAAATAATGCTCCTTTGCCCGCCTCTTCTCCCTCTCCCAATCGTACAACGTAAATAATCTTGATTATGCCTGAATGCGTGTTTAATTCCTGAGGGTCGGGCTTCCGCCAACTGTTCTGCCTTCCCTGCCTGTTGCCCTCTGCCTTCCCTGCATGTTGCCCTCCGAGCCTCTTGAACAGCTGTCCAAATGAGCAGTTTATCGGCCTCCAGGTGTACTTGTTTGTATGTTCGTGTCTTTTGCTGTGTTTTATGATGCCAACCTTTCTACTGTTTATGTCTGCTGCATCTCGAGCACTTTTCACTCTTGTTGTTGTCTAACTTTATTTATAATTACTGCTACGAACAGCTCTTTCATTCCTTTGTGCGTTAAGGTCAAACTTAGCTGCAATGTGTTAACACGTGGCTGACCCAGTATCGTTGGAGGAACGACAGTCCTGATAATACTGCCATGTTTGTTGTTTGACCTTGTTTCAGTTGTAAAAGTATAAAGGATTTACTACAATGCTTATAGAGGTCACGTGATTGGTCAGAATTGAAGCCAGATTTAAGGGGACTTTGCCATTTTTATGCTATGAACAGCCTATAATAGTCCCCTTAAATTCTAAGCTATTGCGAATGGGTGCTTTAAGATTGCACAGTCATTCTAGTACTTCTATAATTGTATAGTTTATATGTTGACGCACTTTAACTCAGATATTTCATCATATTTAGCACTCATTTTCCTATTTGTTGTCAAAAGTGAGAACCATATGATCCACTGAATAAATCATTTTTATGTATCAATAGGACACAAGATGGCCGCAATCGAGATGTTGTCACTACTCCTGTTCTACATAAACAGACTCCACGGTGTGAAATATCCCACTATTCCTTCTGCATATAACCGCAGTAATCCCTCATTGCATGCAACGTGTGCCTCGGTTGTTGTGACATGGTCGCTCTTTAGCACCATGCGCAGCCCTCCTGTGTACCCTGCATTATAGTGACTGTACCCTGGGGCAGTACAATGCTCGATTGTATCGTATTTATGCATCTTCAATTTCCTGCTACATTTGGCACGGTAAACTTCGTTGCAGCGTACTTCATATTGGCATGCATCAGGCTGGCCAGCTGTCAAAATGATTTTGCAGCAGAAGAAACATGGAGCAAACACTTGGTTCACGAGGTTAAGAATTCTGTACAGGGTGGTCGAGAAGGAAACGTATCCCACTGGTAGCTGCACCTATTTGCTTGCAAACGCGGGGGGGGGGGTTGCAGTGTAATTCAACATGGAGCCCTGTTATCTCATTCATCCCCCGATCAATCCCCATTGAGCTGCATGCGGAATCACAGGCCAATTGGACATGGGGAGAGTTGAGCAACCGGTCACTGTATGTCCCCAGTAGATATATATACATATACGATGCTATTGACCAAGTGTCCGTGCGCATCTCGTGTGAGGCGCCAGACCAATGCATCCGAAATGCGAATGTTTAGTCTGTTTAGCCCGCCTCATGCTATGAGGATCAGCGGCTTATGAATGGCAAATGTTCTTATTGAATGAAGCATCAGCGAGAGACGTGTAATTGAGTTCTTGAATGCAGAGGAACGGAGACAATCGGCTGCGTCCGATTTAATCACTCTGCATACTCATTGAAGGAGAATTTGGATCTTTTACCCGCGAGGCGTTATTTGGCGGGGGTTTAATCGGAGCTGAGGCGGGATTTGCTCGCCTCTTCTGTTCTTTTCAATTTCAGCGTAACACCGGAAGACATGACTCACTGAAGGTAAGGGCGATGGTGTGGGTGGATTGAGGACATTTTGAATTGCAGAATGCTAAAAATTGTGTTGATGGTTTCGTAGTATTGAGGGGGCTGCAAATCCACAAAAGCACCATTCCCATATAGCAGAATGCATCATACAATAGATTTTGTATTGGCATTCGATTTCTTTATCAATTCTTTGAGATTATTCATTTTGATAAAGGAACTCACTTTGGTGCTATACTTCATAAGTTTAAAACGAAGTCAATTAACAACCTCAAGTGCCATTTATAACCACAAGTTACGCTGAAATCTATGCAATATGCAAACTCCACCCTCCTTACATAATTATTCTCACCACTCACTAAGTCCCAGACGCTACTCACACAGCGTTCATATACGTAGCAGCACATGTCGATCGTCAATCTAAACAATCAACTTGCCTCCTCGTCTCCTGCTTTCAACGCTCAGCATAACTCACCATCGTGCCATAACCACCAGAGACATCTGAACACTACAACATGCGCAGCACTTTGTATTTTGAAGTTTTTAAAAAATTCCCAAGAATCTCCCGAATCACCTTCTCTGACATTGGCAGCAAATATTTGTAAATACTGCGCTGGTACTTTGTCTATTTTACCGGCTTCAAGTGCGAGCATCCGCGTCGTTTGTATCGCTCTTTAAAAATGGAATACTTATAAAAGCATTCGTGTTTTTTTATTCTGCATTAATTTAATATATCTTTTGAAATGTATAGCCATTGTACCACCTGATGTCACATCGAAAGCACATTCGTGTGACACTTGGCTTTAATTGATACTGATCTGGAGCATAATTGACAGATTCTTTGAGATGCACCTTATTAATTAAGGAATGATTCTATGAATTTAATCTAAAGTCAATCCACGGCTCTTATTATATTTGAGGCAATTGAATTTGGATCTATTTTCTTCAGCAGTGGATTAATGCATATTGGACAAAGCACGACATCAGTGAATGAGTACAAACCCACGTGATTCTCATCAGCCAATCAGAGGCTGAGGTCAAGGTCACATAACTCATCCGCGTCTGATATCGACATTGAACGCATGGCATGAAGATCAGTTGAAACCTCACCTCAATAAAAAGTAATACTATTAAACATCAGATTGTTTATTTATTATTAAACACGGTTCAGTGGAGCAAAAACACCCAAGTTGTACAAGCGACACGACGATGCACGCACAAACAACAGCAAACGATTGGGGTTAGTAAGAAGTAGTTCTTAGGAGTCGTCGCGATTGGTGTGGATGATTCACCGCGATAAACGAGCGATTCAACTTCGGGGGAAGATGGCCTTCTGGAAGAGAGAAACTCTTAAATCTTTAGGGTTATTTCAGTATTACGCGGTTCATTTGTTAAGCAGCGTGGTATTCATACAGAGAGAAACATACAGATTAAGTTGGAGAGTTTCCGTTTGGTGAAGGGCAATTCGCAAGTAGTGGGAACCAAGGTTGCTTCGCAAATGAACACTGAGTTGAGTTTGTCAGCAAATCACCCTGAATTGATGGATGGAGAGTGTGAGGGTATGATGGCCTCTGATGGAAGTGATGGAAGCTGTGGCTGAATGCTTTGGCAGCCAATTATGAATGCAACTCAACGAGCAAATGAAACAGCTGGCCGTTTTCGTTTGCTGCTATGCGCTTGTTGCTCTCTCGTGAACTTTTGTGACGTCATTCCGCGAAAGAGTCGGTTCTTATGTGTATTGGATAATTGTTTAGAACTTCAGATATCAGTGTCTACATGTTTTTGTTCTTGTAATCAATAAAGTTTTTGCATTCCACATTCCGTTAACATTTCTCGCAGTCGTATTGTGCTAATAATCGCCGTGATGCTCACATCGATCGAAACCTTGCTCAGTTGGATCGTTCCCTTTACAGGCTCACCTATTAATTATGCACGTCTATGTCACTCACTTCTGTGACACCCCATAATTAGGCTGATTGGCAGGTTTCAATTAGGTCATGCTAAGACTGCCCTGGATAATATTGCGGTATTTACTGCAACGAGGCTGCCCGGTCACATGCCAATACCACACTCTTGATATCATAGTGTATGATTTAACCACGAATTAAGGAAACTTACCTCGGATCTCCAAAACTGCATGGACAAAATGAGGTGGACAAAGAGAGCAACAGAATGGGCATAATGAATACCAGGTATTCGGGATGAAATCCCTGGTAGAAATAATCTTCAGAATCTGACAGAAGACAAAGACATTGTAACTGCAAGCAATGGCATGAGACTACCTAAGTCTGTCTCAACGTACAATACCCACTACAATTAGTTTACAAATGCACCAGATTACGTAATAGTTAATAGCAATCCACGCCATTCATGCAGAAGGCACTCAGTCTCACCTGAAAGTACGCCTCTTAGATAAAACAATCAAAGCTTATTGCAAGTGTGCAATTGCTAATCTAATCTCGCAGACCAAACACTGATCCTCTTTGGTGGGATGTTTACCTGCGAATTGATCGTTATTTCCACGTTTTCACTTCTTCTTCTCCTCTTGCATCACCTTCTTGTTTACTTATGCAGCAATATATATCCCAGCTGAGTTTCTCTGTTTGTTATATAACATGAGTTTAGAGTATACAATGGGGGTTATGCAGCATGTGTTAGTGTTATGTTTTATCCGGATGATTGCATGGCCGTGAGAGAAATGCTGCAAATGTTGATCAAGGGTTAATTATTCCCAGGGGTTTCACTGGGGTAGAATTAAACTAATCGTTGCTTCCCAATTTTCCACAATGCAGTCTGTGGGGTATCAATGAAGCGAGGTGCTAAAGGGAAAATGTTCTCCTATTTACGGAACATTCGACTTTATTCATTGGATGATAAATGTGGTGTTGGGAGAGAGGGAAGTGGTGTGGACGGGGAAGAAGGAAAGTAACAATGGGAAAAGGGGAATGGAAACTAATTCACAAATTGTCTTTATTGGTGAACTCCGAATATCTTGGTATGAATTGGTGAGACCGTTGACCGGCCGCTGTGCAGTCGACTGCCTGGATTTGGTCTCAGCCGCAGAGTCTCTGCAGATATTCGCTCTTTAATAATTCTATCATGGAAAGGAACAGGTTTATCTTCAGTCTACCAGTCAGTCTTCAGATAACAAACGAGGAAGTCAGCGCGCATGCGCAAGAGGGCACATACCCCTCTTCCGCCTTTCGAATCGCAGATTGAGCGGAGCAAATGTTGTAAGAAGTCAGAAGCTAATATTGATGACTGCGCTAATTGAAGAAGCACATTGTGAAAAAGAATTAGCGAGTGATACGGCGATGACAGCTGTCCGTTTGGGCAAATAATAGCGACAACAAACGCTTTAGACTTGGAATAACAACCCCGATAGTGAAAGATTAAGTCGGTTGAAATGTCCAGTGCTGTAACCATTACGAAATGTTGTGTTAATGAATTTTACGGGGGACCTTATAACCTCAGGGCGTCCTCTGGAATGATTTAAATGGATCGTTATTCACTTGTCACCTCTTGTGGTTGTGTAAGTGACCACATGAAGAGGACCTCGCGAATAATTCACTCATTATTGTCGCCATGACAACCACAAAAAGATGATTGAGGGCTGGATCCGTTCGGACACGCGTCGTGAGGGTCATCAGGTACAGAACTATTAAAAATGCTCGTGATGTGTTGTATTATTGCTGTTACAAGTCGGTTACCATAATATGGCCAAGGTCTCCACAACAATTATACCATAAACGCGTTATATATTCCTTGTACTACCACCTTCATGTTTATGATAACATGATAACCGGTTTAGTAATTATTTATAATAGAACCTGTTTTATCCTGTTTACTACTAACAGAACATTAGTGGAGCTACTAGTTAATCATGATTGTTACATGTATTACAGTCGTATTGCAGTCATACCGTCACGTGTGCCTTATCACATTTCACAGAAATACCTCTTAATATAAACTCTGGATTATCCGCTAATTGCTCATTACCACAACGACTACAAGAGGCAAGAAGGGAGGTCAGCTGAGAGGTCAGCTAGTTGCTGACAACAACCAAGTCTTTTGATGTTTGACCAAAGCTCCTTTGAGAAGCAGTCCTCATCCCAGCGTAATCACCGCATTGCATGCCGGAGATATCTGCTAAGATTAGTCTGACCGTTGGTCAAGAAATGGGCAAATGAGGAGGATAAGGTCAGCAGCGCCTGACCCATGCCGTGGTCAGTGGTGCATATGCAATCGTTCCCGCCCCCGTATCACCTTCGAGTGATGAACACTGATTGATCAGAGCAGGTGTGAAGAGTTTAAGTGGCTTTGACAAGCGAAAATTGTTCAGCTCTCAGTTGAGAATTTTTATGATGAAAAAGAAAGAAAAAAAAAGAAAGAAGAGTTATGCTATGGTTGGATGACATTTGCAATGATTTGAATGGCTGAAGATAGACTAAATAAGCAATCAAAACAAAACTGGGTTGTACACCAGGGATTAACCTCAAATGTCTTTTGCGCCCATGGAAATTTGGAGAATTCATTCCACATGGCAATCGTGATCCCTTCGTTGCATCCATGTGATCTCCTGACGACATGAACAACAAAGTTCCTGAACGTCGACCATGAACATGCATGCGTTGCCATGGTGATCGCTCAGAAAGCAAAGCTGTTCACAACAATCAAACGAAAAAGAAAGCATGTCGTCGTTCATCATCTACCCGTGACCTCTTCGCTTTGAACTTTCCAAAAGACATTGAACTCTAAAAATACACCTTCCGTTGCATCTGTCAGTGCTAAAACCTTCCTCAATATCGGGTTGCCAAGAAAAAAATACATTGAACGTCCCGTAATTCTTGGAAAAGCCACGTGCAGCTGCTATATTATGGTCTTGCATGTGATGTATTCATTTCAAATATACTTCTTTGAGTACCTACTGTTCAACTTTACTACTTCGATGACATCAGGAGTATCTGTATCTGTTGCTTCTGAAGAAATTAGAAACGAAATTGAAAACATGAAATTGATTTCTCTGACATTCGGTTTGCAGAACACCTTTAAGTCATCGGGTGAATCGAACGAGCAAGAATTCACTGTATCACGGGGATCCGTGATCTTGAGGAGCTATCAGATCTCATCTGCCTGGACAAACAATCCGAAGGGGATCGGATGCCCACCTGGCTGGGGAGCATCCTCGGTTTATCAGGGGATCCACGTGTTTATCGTGAATGGCAACTGCCAGGATCGAGTTCCATTTTCAATCTTCAATTAACAAAGATTCATGCACAAACCGATGAGCCCCTCGCTACGCATTGTCCCATCATCAAACTCTCTCCCTCCATCTCTATACTTGGCAGATGGCCAATTTCATGTCATGCAATCTTAACGGTAGTGATTGAAGTTCTACAATAACAGACAGGTGTTGGATTGAGGTAATTACACTAATTACTACGTACTACATGGATGCAAAATTAATTTCGAGTGACGATTGCTATTCTCGCGAGAATGCGCGTGAGCTAAATTGATCGAATGAGAGAAATTAATCAAAAACCGTTAATCCCGAAAGATAAATGTATACAATTCCTGCTAATCTATTTAATCGTTCATTTTTTATCACTTTCTATATCTGCATGTTATTTGATTGTCTTTTAACCAGAAGAATTTCAGATGAAATATTATTCTCTCGGCGCAACAACAAAATCGATCGAATTTTCTGAACATGCATGTAATGAACCGTATGAACCATTCCATGTCGTACCAGACTGATTTATCTTAAAACTCAGAGAAACAAAGATGTCGATTTTTTATTTGGTGGCGGTGTTCATTTCACCGCTGTTCATCTCAGTACCCGTCTGCGCCATAAAACTGGTAACCTTATCTTAAACGAAATTGACACTTTTGTGCTAAGAACTGATAAGTTGTGCTGTAGCTTGCTCATAACTATACAGAGCCATTCGCAACTCTCTACCGAGCATAACCGATAAATAGAAATTTATTTTATTCCAGTTTCCATGGTAACCGTATAGTGTTGCCGTGACGTCACACAGCCGATGTATGGGTTTGGGGCTCAGCGATCGCCCTGCGTCAACAGAGGGGTTGGTCGATGTCAAAGTGAACCTTTTGTTATCTACCCCAGGGAGCACCCTGGGTTTATGCAAATGCTCAGAAAAGATGCGGCCGTTCCTATCTAGCGCAATGTCGTTTTTTGCAAGCGAAAAAAAAATACCACCCTTATCTGCTGAAAACATTGATTGCTGAGTGAAGCGTTCGTATCAGGCATGAGTATTAATATTTTTTATAGTCTACCTGGTATTGCGCGTGAAAACCATAGTGCGGGATTTGTGAATATCGTTTCATAGAAATCTATATATCTATAAGCAGTACTGCTCAAATTCCAGTCGAAACAAGTACTACGAACAATTAATTGAATGAGTACGCTGCCAACCCATCATTTATTATCTACAGTCCGTATGCGTATAGCGTACTGAATTATCAGTGTGTACACAGATGGCAGCGTATCCTCAATTTACTACAGTAATGAAATCCACACCCGCTAACACAAACAATGCTTCCATTCACTGCCCTTCGCCGGCTGATTTACCTGCATTTTTCATACCTAATAATATACATATCCCTCTCGTGTAGCTTAACCTGTAAGACATGCTAATCCTTTTGGATTAGCCGCGAATTCCTCAGTTCAACCCACCACATTCTCCCGCTATCAATCACAAGGTGTGTGTGTTTACGGATCGATTGTTTCTTTCTTTGATCACCGATTCCTTCTTTGAAATTGATAAATGACGCAATTGTTCTTCTCTTTCCTCCTCACTTATCCTTCTTAATCCCCTCTTTTCTCTATTTTTCCATCTCTCATTCCTGAGATGAACTCGATGAATTAACCACTTTCTTGAGAAGAGATGAGGCCAGGGTGAGAACTGGACTCTGATCTTACAAGTTCGCAACCTCACAACTTCTGAATCATCTCGACAACCTGTTCATTGCACAGCAGTGCGCATGACTGCACATTGAACCAATACCATCTGTCTGTACTCCGCGTAGTAGAAGAGCGAGTGAGAGACGATAATTGAAACAGACTCGTCTAATAGTTGGATAAATTGATACATCGTATGCACGTGGTGTTCTCCGACGGTGCAACTTAATGCAGGGCAGGGTATATTTGTGGAGGCTGTAAAAAGAGAGTTCACACTACACAGCTCTATAATACATGCACATCAAAGAAGAGAGCACGCTAGTATTATATAAGAGTGTCAAATATTATTTTGATAGGTGCCATTATAGAATTAATGGTACGTGTACATATCCCAATTTGGCATGCATACACGATTGGAGCTCAATACAGAATGGACGGACAGGCTATGATTAAACATGGATATTTTATTATGGGAAGCATATTGCTTGATATTGCCTGCATCCCGACAGCGCAACAAAGTGTAGGTCATCAGATCGTCATCATGTTCCCTGTTTCCATGGTCAGAACCAATACCGGGTGGTTCATAAGTTTGTAAATGGCATAAAAGAAGGGCAACGGGGTGCGAATAGAACAAA
The DNA here is from genome assembly GCA_000328365.1 of Capitella teleta. Classification (NCBI taxonomy): domain Eukaryota; kingdom Metazoa; phylum Annelida; class Polychaeta; family Capitellidae; genus Capitella; species Capitella teleta. The sequence goes on from KB309474.1 coordinate 65,566, forward strand.
GGGGCTGTCAGAACAAGTGTGTTTTTCCGCCTGGAGCAACAGAGATCTTGAAGCAGAGAGGAAAAAAATCAATTCTAACTTTGCGGGATGCTGAAAAAGTTCGGCAAAAAAGACTGAGTGATAATTTGAGAAGAATTGGTAGCAGATAGCGCTTATAGTTGCGTTGAAAACTGAGCAAAACACTCCACTGCCAATCACAGCGAAGAAGAGAAAAACTTGCAGGTTCAGCTGGCTAATTCCATCGGCTTAAAACAATACTACCTTGCTGTATTCTGTTCCCTCTATACACATTCAATGTGACCTTTTTTATTTTGATGTTTTTAGGTGTTTCATTTTTGTATCCCAACAATATCATAATCACTCGGCACTCTTGACTCTCCTTTCTATTCATGAATATTATCTGTCGCCTAAATGTGCCCACAATATTGTGGGCACATTTATTGTGGGTGACTTCCCACCAGCGCCTAATTGTATAAACGTTCTGAACGATTACCACTGTGTAAACTTGCACGCACATACAATTTCCTTTGTGGTATATTTCAAAAGGCATAATCATATTACTAGGCCTGTGTGTCGCGGTGAATCGTGACTGAATGTTGGTGCAGTGTTCACCGTGAGTGCTCGATTGTAATGAGAGCCTTTTGCTTAATTGGCAATGGGCTTGATTGCTGATTTATTGGGCATTCATTTGATATCGATCCGAGAGGCCAGCATTCACGCTTTGCCCGCCTGGCTCCTCTTGCAAGCAGAGCCTTTCTCTCCATCTTTTAACAATGTTCAGAAGTCATTGCATAAATTGCGCCATCTTTGGTACATGGAGTCATGAAGAAGAGATAGCAATTGATGAAGAGGCAAACACAAAGGCAGAGATGAACGATAAGAGAACATCAAGATTAAGGGAGATGGGAGATAAATGTCTATATGTCGATTGGTTCTGCGGGGGAGAAAAGTTGCTGGAGATTGGGGTGTTGTTTTGCTAATTCAGTGTATAGCTGGGAATATAAAGACTGCTCAGAAAAGACTTTTGCAACCTAAAGTTCTCATGTTCTTTCTTGCTTTGGCCACAAGAGGGATACGCCACTTGAGGTTTCGGGAACTCTGACCCAGTTCACACTTGAGTTGAATGCGATTACTTGTTTTGTGAAATCGACTTTGTTGACAGTGAAAACATGAGGTCCCGACGGATAATTAGTTTGTCTTAAGGGCTGCAAAGCGTCAGGAAGAAACCTTCAAGTGCCGAACAAAATACCCTTAAGTTGTTCAAGATGGTGTGAAAATGTGCAAACGGTTTTGTTATTGGCTCTCAATTGGCTGCTGTGCTCGACAGAAGCCGTTCGTGGAGCTCCTGGGGGGGGGGGAGTTATTTGGCGTATAGTAGATCCCATTGTGCTACTTTCGATGATGTTTAGATTTAATATTTTTAGTGCCCGGTATGCATCGTCCACTGCTGTTACTTTGGTCTCCCCAATTCGCCGTGTTTCCACTGTCCTCGCATTGACTGCCAACGAAGAGGAATCTTGTAGAGGCACACGTTCTATAAACTCCTTTGTGTCTATGAATGCAATCATATCGATACCTTCAAAAGAGGCAAAACACACAAACTGAAGACGAAGGGCGAAACAAGGACGATTGATTGAACAGATTGTTCGTGGACTCAGAAGATGCATCCATGAATGAAATGAACACATCGCCTCAATTACTCAAACATGTATACAGTATGATATTGTTTCACTCTGCAAAAGATCGATGCTTCCTTCATGAGAGATCGACCATACGGTTGTGTATGGCCTATGGTAACGGAGAAAATCAAAGAATTTTGTATTTAGGCCTGTGGCTATGCGAAGCGACTAGTGGGTGGTGGGAGCTTTAGTTGGATACCCTGGGAGCTGCTGTAGGCGCATGCACTGCCATGCTGTGCTAAAAGGCGTAGCGGAGCAAGCGCTTGCTCATTCGCTGGACAAGCCAACCGCGAGAGCTAGCGCAAGATCTGGATTATGGAAAACAAATGTTAGGAGAAAAATACGTACTTGTGAATTGGCGGGGAGTCTTGAGACAGTAGGAAGTCAATGTTTATAATCGAAGGATTTCTTTTTGCCGCAGGGTAAGTCGCTTTTCGATTTTTTTACCATTTTTATTTTTCTGCAAAATCGAGGGCATTGCACCAAACACTTGACTTGCAAGGTGTTGTTGAACTTCAAGTTGTTCGTTGTGTAACGTGAATTCTGTGAAATTGGTTGCTTGAAATTTCTTTGCGCGAGGTAGGCTCTTGTTATAATAGACACAAACCAATTGTAGCATTGTGTCAGGTAGGTAAAAGTATACTTCTATCGTAATCAAAGTTATTGCTCAAAGGGATAAAAAATGCCTTATAATAGCATATTAATTTCATGTCTTAAGCATCGATATTTACTTGTATTCGCTGTATGTCAAAACATTTCATTTTGAAGTCCTATTAGAAAACATCTCTCGTGAAAGCAAAGCTTCGTCTAATGCGAATTGCAGTTGCGACCAAGCAGCAGCAAATCTCAGCGCCTGTCAGCACCGGTGTCAACATAAAAGAACTCCCAGTGTACTCTGTTTCAACCGGGAATTCTCAAGTACTTGCGATACTTCAAAAGCATTCCCATGGGATCTATGATGCCTCATTAAACCGCTTAGCTAATCATGGCTATTTGGCGCTCACCCTTCAGGACGAGAATCGCGAATCAATCGCAGGCCAAGTTCTTCCGCTCTTAAGCGATCGACTCATTCCGACAAAACATGTCTTGAATGTAGAGAGCCAAGCAGGGTGCCCCCTCTCTATGATCCTGACTCAATGTCGATTTGGATACAGCGGCAATTATAACGATGGGATTGACGTGTTCGCGGCGATAGGTGTGTAAAATAGGAGAGAGAGAGAAAGAGCGATTATGTATTATATCATATAATCGACGCCAAAAAAAAAAAAAAAAAAAAAAACTTTTGTCGATTTAGGTTTAAAACGATATCGAATTTCAGGATTGCTGGAGTTTGTTATGTAATTATATAATTGCAGTGTTTCCAGTGTTTGCCATCATTTCTTCTATTAAGAGAATTAATTATAATATGCGACACCAGATATCAAAGCAATTGCACATTTTATTTTGCGCGTGGATAGGGGATTGTGTACACAACTTTCCGAATACTGATAAAAACGCCAAAGAAACTTTTATGATTTCCATTTTTGCTTTTTGTTGACGCATTCAAATCGTGAGGTTAACGTCCAGCATTTCCGGTTCAATTCTCTGACCTCTTCCCCCTCCCGCAAACACACAAGACGCGGTTTTGTTGGAGAGCACTTAAATGTGCTTTAACTTAGTTTAAATGGCACCGATTTCCTCTGCTATCTTCCTCCTATATCTCATACTTAGCAACCCATAAACAAGTTATCGTCCCATCCTTGGTGTTCCTCTCATTCTCTCATTGCTTTAACCTTCTCGTAACTGTTCTTATGCAATTCAACTTCCTTTTAATTTTTTTTCTTTGCGTTTTTTTACATCTCTGATTCTCATTCGAATCCCTGAAGCAATCATCTCATAATGAGCAATTACATCTTCTTCTTCATCTTATAATCTCTGCCGCCCTCGTTCGCACCTCCGCCCTCCACTTCTCCTCCTTTCTCCTCTCCCCTTTCATCTGCTCCTCTTCTCCGCCTCACAGAGAGGCACAGAGGTTACACACACGTGTTGCCACCGTGTCTGCGATGGGTGATATTTCGCCCATCATTTAGGCAGCTGTTCCGCATGTCCTTCTGGCTGTAAACGATCCACGCGCTGACTTGCTGTGACTTATGACGTTAGTTCATGAAGAGGAGGAGTCGTCCTTCGAGTGGCCACTCCACACTCTGCTCCCAATAAGTATTACTCAGCCCCACCAGTAGGTCGCATTGTGAGCACTCGCTGCGGACAGTTTTCGTTTCGCCCGGCGCCAGTCGGTGATGCTTTGAAGCGGAGCCGAAGGTGGGCCATACAATTCGGTGGCTAATTGCGAGCATCTGCGTAAACATTATGTAATATATTGTTACGTAATTATCCAAGCACAGGTCCAGCCGTCACAGTGTGGCATTGGAGGGTTAAAACAAGGGGAAGAGAGTGAGGGAAGAAGCGAGAATTGAGAGCGAGAAGTTGAAGAGTTGGAGAGAGTGACAGTTGTAATGTCAACATGGAAATTTTTTTGTAAAAATAAACGCGACACTAGCTAAATAATTTATTTTCACTAACATGTGTGGTAGAAAAACATCATTATTTCGCCTAAAAAAGTAATAAAAAATAAAACTTTTTGTTTGTAATTCTTTGTTTATGAGCCTATTAAACAGAAAACTAAGCGTTTGTCACATATATTTCAATCTGAAATTTTGTTGAGGTACTTCAGTAATTTCTAGCTTTTTTATTTCAAAATGTGATAACTCCCTGTAATCCGAGATTGATACCTCCGCATATTTCTAATTTTATAAGCTAATCTCAGCTTTAAACAAAATCCCACTAATAATTATATTTTATCCTCTTTCTTTTAAATTGAATGCGACCTAATTACAATCCTTCAGTCGCCTTGTCTCTCGTCGCTATGGTAACTTACTTATCGCCCTCCAACCGGGAGAGAGAAAGAAAATTGACGGAAAAGGGTGGAGAGAAAGAGGGGGCGGGGCTTATTTCGACGCCAGTTGAATACAGAAGCGAGAATTAACTACACCCTGACGATTTCTTAATCCGATTCGAGGCGAATGAATCAAAGCGCTAATCACTTAAGACACCGAAATACTTTCACTGTTTTCACCCAAACAAATGCGGAATCACTGTTATCATGAATTGAGAACATGTCTGGCCAGATTCGCTTTTACATTTGAAATCTCTCCACTCACCCAGAACACCAGAGAAACAGGCTCTAATCAACAGGTATGTGCAGCACCGCCTTCATTCAGTGCAGAATTCCCTGGACGAATACACATCGAAGCACGGTCTGATTGCATCATTTGTTTGTGCTGGATTGTCGTCGCAATTAATTTCACCTGGTAAAAGGGTTAGTCTCGGCTTACGTCACCGTGTTAATTGCTCGGCCAATACGTCTACCTAACAGGTTAATTAAGTTGAGTGCCGCACAAGGAATTTACTTTCGCCTGTTACCCAAACAGCGTAATGCCATGTTCTTGCTAAATACTCGTACTATGCAGTGATGCATAGTAAATGTACAGGGGACTCTATCGGCTGTTATTCGATTATTAGAAGCCATGCTAGCCCTGTGTTACATAGAATCCCCGTGTACATTCATGGTGTGTACCTGCAAAACCAATTATGCTGCGTCAATTAATTATACACCTGAGAAGACAGGTTGATTGACAGACTCTTTGTTTCACTTCAGCAACAAACACTTGGTAATCAAGAAAGAGCAAAACACCTTTTTTTTCTCCACTTTATTGGTTGGTATACATCGAAGCAACATCTGTCTCTCGCATCACCTTTGAGCAAGAGGAGGGCATGCCCAGTCCCATCCTCTTAATAGCTCCACTCGAAAGCGCAATGACAGTTATGGATGTTCTGCAGATGCCCTTGCACGTCACGTTTAATTCTCGGCAAAGCATCACAGCTCTGTTCTCTGCTAAATGACACTGCTTTGAAATTCAATCACTCGATTTTAAGCGTTCATGCGTTCTACTACGAACCACAGAGTTCATCTTCGTCGTTCTTATAAAGAGTGTGATGATAATTGTGGAGATATGTGTACGTATGCCTTTGGTGTTCTACATTATAATTATTATATATTGCATATTCTATATTATTAAGCTTCAAGTTCAGTGTTTTCAGTCGGATTAACGAAAATGTATTCACCCTGCCAACCCAATTGAGCAGAAGACAGGTTTATAAAATATAAGTTAAATTTTAACAAAAGGGAATGAAATTTCACTCTCCATTAGCTTCTGCTAAGAGTGGGCAATTCAACACACGGGAGAGTGTCCATTCATATTGTTGTCCAGCATTTCCTCGCAAACACTCGGCGCTTTTCACACAGTTGAGGCATCAAATGAGAGGTTTATATTTCACTCTCGTGGCACGTTCTGTCCACAGTAAAGAGTGATAATTACCTTCGGCGATGAGTTCAAACGGTGAAGACGCCCACATCAGCTCAGCCAGCTCAGCGCTTCATTTAGCGTCCAGACGCAAGTCGGAAGAATCCGAGGCACTGAATAGCGTAATTACCTTTTGCTAAAAGCGCCTTTTTGGGACGCGTAGGACCCCTGAGCACATGAAAGGGGGTAAAGAAGTGAACGGCTCCTGTTTTCTTATAATTTGAAGAATAGACACAATCAAAAGCATTACCGTGATTACCGCGTTATTTTGGTCGAGATTTTACGCAAGAAGCGCGTGTTTTGAAAGCAAGCACATCTCGGCGTTCAGAAGATTGTCATCTGGTCAATGAATGCCTCATTCAGAACTGCGGTGACAGTAATGTTATTGGATGCAAAAGGCCCCTCTCAAGACTAAAAGCGCATCGGCCCCTTGATTGAAAATTAGCGAAGCCGCACGCAAAGCAGAGAGTGGACGCATCATCATTTTAATCGCATCTGACTGGCAAGTGATTTGTATCCCTCGCGCTCTCAAACACCAGTTGTGAGTAGTCAGTGAGCACATGAGCCTTATGGCCAACCGTAATGTATCTCAAGTGCTAGTGGCTAACCATACACTAGTCATTATTAATGTTCTCGTGTCAGGAGGTCGGGTCAGCGCTGGGCTTTAATGATGTAGGAATGCACCGATCATTTATCTTCTGCTATCTTTTCAGGGATTCCATGGATAAGCATCAAAGAAAGTAGCAATGGCGAAGTCGCTTGGAGCCCTGCTGATCCTCAGCGCCCTGTTCGTCGCGGCCGCGGGCCAGGACAGCACCATCAAGTACCAAATATCGGAAGGAGTCGCGATTCGCACAGTTATCGGCGACGTGGCTGTGGACTCTGGGGTCATTGGAGAGTATCCACCGAGCACACTTCAGGAAATCAGCTACATCCTCCTCGATCAGAATGGAGCGTTCATTTCATCACACCCGTATCTGTCCATCAATAGAGATACCGGCATTTTGTCGACTTCATCCGAGATCGACAGGGAGGCCTTCTGTCCAGGGCGTGCTGTCTGTGAAATCAACGTCGATGTAGCTACAAGCTCCGCTAATTATTTCCATGTCATCGGAATTACCCTGACGATCATAGACGTTAACGACAATGCTCCAGATTTCGGACAAGCCACCGCTTTCATTGACATCCCTGAGTCCGCTCTTGTGGGATCGGGATTTCCGCTTCCGCTGGCTTCCGATCCGGACGGTTCAGAATTCGGAATCACAAGTTACAACATCGAATCGAGATTGGCCGTCCCGTTCGAAATCCAGGTGATTCCAAACATCCAGGACCCCCTGAGTCTGGAGCTAGTCGTGACTGAGCAGTTAGACAGGGAACGTATTCCCGACTACGAGTTCACCGTCATCGCCAAAGACGGAGGCAACCCGGCCAAGCGTGCCAGCATGAGAGTCAACGTGACTGTGACAGACATAAACGACAATCACCCTGAGTTCAAACTCAACAAGTACCAATCTCGTATCAAAGAAAACTCAGATGTTCCCAAGACTCTGGTGACAGTCGAAGCAACGGATGCTGACACCGGCCCGAATGGAAGAATCACCTACGAACTGGCATCATCAACAAGACAAAACTATGGAAACATCTTCCAGTTGAATGAGGACAGTGGAATTCTGACTCTTCTGCAAGCCTTGGACAGAGAGCTGAAGGATGAATACATTCTGACTGTGACTGCAAGAGACCGTGGAGCTGGAAGCCGTCTTGCTACGACTACAGTGGAAATTACAGTCACTGATGCCAATGACAACAGTCCGGTTGTGAATGTGAACTCGATGGCTGAGGATGGTCAGCCGGTCGTTCTTGAGGGCAGTGACCCCGGTGTGTTTGTGGCTCTGGTGTCGGTGGTCGATCCAGATCTAGGCCGGAATGGAGCAGTGAATTGTCTTCTGGATAGCAGTCACTTCGACATACAACCTTTGCAGAAACGCAAATACAAAATCGTCAGTGCCTCAACGTTCGACCGTGAAATCCAGGATGTATACAACGTCACCCTGAGTTGCCATGACAATGGAGTTCCCAGGCAGGTTACAGAAAGTGTGATATCTATCAAAGTAGCTGATATCAACGACCACGCGCCTGTCTTCTCACAATTGCTGTACGAAGCTGAAGTCAAAGAGAATGTCAGCCCTGGTCTCTTCGTAACTCAAGTGACTGCCCTTGATGGTGACACTGGAAAGAACGCTGAGGTGTCTTACGAACTATATGGTCAGTTATCTCATCTCTTCAGCGTGGACGCTGAGACTGGCAAAATTACAACACAGTCCGAACTTGACCATGAGAGCTTCTCTGACCTCACCATTCATGTGGTTGCTACTGACCATGGTGAACCAGCTCTTTCTTCAAATGCAGAGATTAAAATCAAGATAATTGACGTGAACGATGAAGCTCCAATCTTCACGCAAGAATCCTACACCTTTGTTGTAGTCGAGAATAAACCTCGTGACTTTGAACTTGGCCGGATCGAAGCTTTTGACCGGGACGCCTCCCCGTTTAACCACATCACTTACTCCATGACTGACTTCGCCAACCAATCTTCAACTATGAATGTCTTCAACTTGGAGGAAGCTTCAGGGGTCCTCACAACGAAAGTTTCCCTGGATCGTGAAACGACTTCAGTTTACTTCATGAGTGTGACAGCTGGGAATCACGGATACCCAGAGCTTACCGGTACTGCAACCGTGACGATCTTCGTGGCAGATGACAACGACAACGCTCCTGTGCTGGACTTCCCCAACACAGAGAACTACACAGTGACAATCTCAAGCCACACCAACGAAGGAGACGCTGTGACCCAACTTCGATCTCATGACCTGGACACAGGAAACAACGCAGCTATCAGTTATGAACTCAGAGCATATGACGAGGATCAGTGGGACTCATTCATCGTGGACAGTCTCTCAGGGCTGGTCTACACCAACAAGGACATGAGCTACCTGACAGAGGTCACGAGGATAAGACTCAAGGTTCTTGCCACTGACCATGGCACTGTGACATTGGACGCTCAAGGTGACCTTGAGATCATCCTTGATCCTTCCATCAAGGTCATACCCAATATCCCGCACGATTACAGTGACTTAGGAGGGGCCTACGACACGCGTGATGATGACGGTGATAACAATTTGCTGGTCATCATTGTCGTTGTGGCCATCTCTGGGGTGCTCATCACCATCCTCTTGGTCGCCATCGTCTTTGTCTTGATCAGATCCAGAAGGAACCACCGTCAGGAACGGAACGGGATTAAACCGGGGACTTCCGCCATGGTCGCCAAATCGCCTTCTATCAGCAACAAGTACATCGTGGAAGACGTCGAATGGGTCAAAGGAGATCCGGAAAATGGAAGTTTGAGCGACGGGAAAGTCTTCTACAAGAAACCATTGAAGCAGACAAACACGAAAGCTGGTCGAAACTCGCCTGCTGTGGTGAGTCACTTTCGTTTATCGATTGAGTCATTGTGATTATTCGCTTCAAATCCATTCGTGTGAAAGATAACACGTGTTTGCATATAACCATATTATCGCTCATGGCTCATGTAATGGCTTCTGTTATCGCTCACCTTTATTTTGCCTGTTGACGCTCGTTGGACGCGATGCTTGCGCGAGTGGCTTTGTTACTTTAGCGAATTGTAGATCCAAGTCATGAGCTGATCAGAAAACACCGACATTGATCACCAATCGATCGGTTTTCATAGGTTTTCAAAGCGCATTTAATCATTTGTAATAACACAATTAACCTTTGCATAAACACCGCCAGGTGAGACCGAATTTTGATTAGGTTCCCATGCTTTCTGTCCGAGTACTTTAGCCAGTATTCACGGTGCCTAAGGTCCGGATCTATGGCTCTTGTATTGTATACATGCCACGGTTTTGCGTCGGATGCACTGTGATAAGCAATAAATATTTTAGTGCTTTGTCATCCTCGTCACGCGTTTATGCGGCAGTAACCTCATCAGGACAAGATTAATATGGCCCCGAAAAAAAGGGACACAGCAAACTTTGGTGGTGCGCATAAAAGGATAATTCATTCCGCCTTTTGACAGACTCCATGAAGAAATTAATACAATTTGTTTCTTCTGTCAGCTGCTGGGCATTGTATCAGAATTCTGCCCCCCACCCCCGCTGTTATTACATCATAATTCATCCCCTTGTAGTATTTTTGTCTTCATATAAGGGGATGTCTGGTGAATGTTAAAGTGTCGCTGAAACCATTAACACTGCTCTATTCGGGGCACTGTTTTGTTTCATGTGCTTTTAATTACTTGCAATGATGTCGTGTATACATTGTGCGAGGACACCGTCTGTCGCACGTCCTGTGCTTTGTATTTCGGTGCATGGGAGATGATCAGTCTGTTCACCTTCGGACCCTCATCCATCCCTGAATTATACAATAATATATAATGCATTAATCCGAGTAATGGCTGGGGATGGGTACCCTGTATGGTGTACACCCTAGGCTCTCTCTCGTACCATCGCCATTTTTGCTATGTTTATTTACATTTATGGTACTGTGAGCTTTTTGCTGTTTGTGCTCAAGCTGAGAAAACTAATTTGTATCCTGTCCGACCAACAAGACTGGAGGGATAAATGGGAAAATGTGGAAACATAGAATGAGATCACATGAGGCTCGGTTGCCCCGCTCCTGTTCACTACCAAAGGCGTTATAATAATTCTATCAATTTGAATTCCGTAGCAATGCTCGTTGTGTGAAGTCCGCATGAGCTGAATTCTTACAAATTGCTACTTAGAGTTCCTTCTGCGTGCTTCGCGAGCATAAAAGACGGCGCCATGCCGAGCAAAACACTCGCGAGAGTTCTCCCAGTTGGACATATAATTATAGCTTAGTGAACTTCCTCTGGTGACCTTTGAACTTTTACCAGGGTGATTTATTGCTCTTCAACCCCGACTATTCATTACTTGATTATAGGGGAGTATTCGATAGAATTAGAAGCCGATTTGTTTGGAACTACTTTCATCTGCGGTGTGATACTAAAGTAATGTGGTTGAATCACGTGATGTGGTTGATCAAGATCTATGTGTTTGTTTAATTAAAACCATGCTGTCATTGAAATAATTACTCATTAAGATTGATTGTTATATCTTCATAACACTTGCGTTCATTTGTCCTTGTTACGCTCGTCTATTGTTCAATCAATCATTGGTTATTTATTTATGTTATTTTTCCCGCAATCCTCTCAGAGGCGAAGTAAACCATTCATTAAGTACGCATTTAATTAAACACCAAGTTTTGCGAAAGAAGAAATTAATCACGTACTCGAATTTTATCCAATCAGACATTAATATTTATTTTTCTTTCCTATTATTCTTAGGAGGACTGGGAGAAAAATGTCCTGAAAAATAACTTTCGGGAAAGTCCGCAACCGGCTGCTGCAATTCTGTCTCCGTCGCACATTCCCACCACCAGGGGTCATGAACTCGGAATCAGTTACGTGCCGCCGGTGGCTCAACCGTACGGAAGCGCAAAACGAAAGAGATCAAACGACAAAAGAATGGCGGAATTACGTCGATTGCAGGTACATCGAGAATTATAAGCAGAATTATAACACTCGTTCCTTTTAGTTTCTCACTGAAATTCTGATCTGTTTGGAGATATTTTGTGGGGTTGTCATCCCTAAGGATAATCGCATGGGATATTCACCCTAATTCCCTAATTATGTTTATTTCGTTGTCTAGGGTGAACCTGTAAACAACAACTGAGACAACGCATAAACTTATAGTAAGCCAAACAAACCGTCGATGTATTTCTTAGAATTCTTCATAGCCTGCGAGTTTATTTCTTATACTTTCTCTTTTACTCACTTTCTGAATTTCTAGTTCTTCTTTCTTAGTCGTCATTATTCTAATTTTTATTTATTTTGCGTTTAAAATGGTTACATTATGATTATCATTGTTGTAGCTGGCGACACCTAGTGGCGATGACCCCGTACTTGACCTTGATTCGTCATCTGCATCTTCCGGTGACATGTCGAATGCCGACAGTGGGCGCGGACCGAGTGAGGAGGGGGAGATGGTGCCACCCCCTCTGCCCAGACAGGACTACAAGCCCAGTAAGTCTAATAAACACTGAGCGGGTTATTGGCTGTGACAGCCTGCATTGACAGCAATGACAGATCTCGATGCAGTTATTATCAGTTTTTGATGCAATAAACTCGGGGTCGTCATTCAAAAGTTTCTGGGTTGCTCCCCCCCCCCCTTCGACCCACAGTGATGTATTTGACTTCGTGCCCTCAGTCTTCTTGCAGAAGAAAAACTTTGCAATAACAATTTTCCGAGAATTGCATGGCGCCATAAAAAAAGTGAGACACGGCTGGTTGTCTTCTTTTCATTTCAAACATGAAAACACGATTTGTGCGGACCCCTAGTTTTAGTTCATGAACTGCCAAATTATAAGTGTAAACCTTTTATGGAATGCATATTTTATTGTTGTTGGTTTGTTATTTTTTTCAGTGCTGACTCTCAAGAAGAGTCAAGGGTCCAGCTATCCTCGCCTCAGCAGCTTCCAATCTCCGGCCCAATCGCCCAGAACGCACGATCCGCCATCTTTAGACATCGTCCGTGATGACTCATCACAAAATGGCGACCGTCAAACGGAGCATGACGTCACAGCACGGAGCAAGAAGGGCGATAACGAGAGCTACTCTATCCTGAGTAACATGCTGTCCAAAGCTGAAGACAAGCCCCCTGGAGACTTCAATTTCAATAACTCTGACTCTCTGCTTAAATACAAAGGTCAAGGACCTCATCCCGCTAGGGTTCGTCGGTCGTCAGGGACGCCATCCGACATGACGGATATGACTGCATCGACCACTTCCGGCAGTTACATGATTCCAACGGATGTGGACGATTTAGGAAGTCATAGGAATCTTCGAGAAGTTGATGTGTAATGCGTTATGACTGTGGCTGAACATTACGACTTTCTAACGTTATGATAATACGTTATGATTTTCTTATAGGCCGTTATGATTAATGTTGGATGCAACTCAAGTGAACTCAAGCGAACATCTTGCCTCAATGCGTCGGCTCAAACAATGTGTTAAGCAACTAAGAAGTGTCTAAGTCAAAAGAGTGAATCAATGAGCAGATTTGTCATATTTCCTAATTTATTTTGCTTCGCTGTTCTATTTCTGCATTTTCCTCTCCGTCGAAAGCCATGTTGGTTATTGACTATGTGTTGATGTACGCTGAGACGTACATGTAAATTTGTATGTATTTGGGTAATCTTATCTTATCTTATGTTTAGATCTTGTTAAGTGTGGCTTCTGATTGCTATCTGTTTCAAATAAACCGCGATGCGAACACCTGTATAATGAGATGAGCGTTCGTCATAATGTTTGATGCGTTATGATATTTGCAATTATGCTACAACGGAAGGTCCAGTGTTTAAAAGATTTATTCATTATTTCATTCAAGAACAAATGACAAGAAGGAGAACAACCCATTTTTAAATGGACTAGAGGTGAAACAGTGATAATGCCGAGTGCGAAAAAGAAAATAGATATTGAATATAAAATAAGAAGTCTTGTACACACGCTGTACATAATCATAACGCACTCATCCAACAATGAAAACATCTCGAGTATAAAAAAAGCAAACAAAACTAAAACTTATTTTAGGAAGTGCAAAATTCATGATAAAATAAACCATCTTGTGTACATTGCACATCGTCAACCCTACAATCCGAGTGAAAAGATAGAAGACTCAGTCAAAATTAGCACAAATGAATCACAAACAAGGAAACGCTGTTCAGACGATGTGACTGCCAGACATGTCAATGTGTCCCTTCGACGGACTGCGATCCATCGAAGTGGAAGCGAGATGTTGATTCAACAAAGAGAAGCACCTTCGGTCAGGAGAGTCATGTTCTCTTTGTCTTTCATATTTGTCACGAAGTTTGATGGTGCGCATGCCCGGCCGGATGCTTGCACTCGGAACTTCCGGTGAGCCGGCGTCCCCGCGGGAGACGGGCCGGTTGGCCCTCGGGGGTAACGGGAGGGTGTTGTTGTGATCGCTGGAGCATGGTGGCATCCGTTGGGAAGGGGAAGTCGTAGCGTACGGGTTGTATTCGGCTCGTGGCGCTGTAAAGAGGAATTGGGTTAATCATAACGTAACTAAGTGCGTTATGATAATATACCGTTATGATGTTCACCTTCTTCGCTTCCGCCGCGGCCGCTGTCGGCGTTGGAGACATCGCCTGAGGATGAATTTTCATCCGAACCACAATCGTCAGGCTCCTAAATGATAAAGATAAAGTTTAATTTGTTTGCATGATTTTCAGCTGGTGAAATTTTACCTTAAAACTGCTCATCTTCGCTTTTGACCTTTGGTGTTTCTGCGGAATAACATCCGGTTTGTAGGTCACCTGTTGCTCGACGTAATCGTTGCTCTGGTGAGAACCTTCGCCTCGGAAGATGTTCTGGATAACGAAGAAAAATCGTACGAATTACTTATAAATCGATGGAGCAGATAAAGTCAAACACAGAGATATGACACCTCGACTGGATATAAAGACAAGACCACCCACAAGGAAACAACCAGATCATAGGTCTTGATTAAGTATTGCTCACGGGGACTCATCCATGATGATGGTCATTCCAGTATACTGACGCCCCATTCTTTTGAGTAGGGCGCCCGGACAACAAAACACAAGGCCAATAAAATTCATTTCAGCCTTAGGAAGACCAGCCCCCTGAATGGCCCGGCGGGGCTCGTTAAAGGACCAGGGTGTAATTTTTCACCGACCATTGAATGAATTATTCAGAATTTTGTTTTCCGGGGTAATTTGCTGAGCGCTGGCGAGAAGCAAATCAAAGGGGCCTTCGTCTTTGCTGGGAAGAGCTGCTCCCCACCTGTTCTTATTCCAAATGACACCCGCTTGCGGGGTAATGAGGCGGTGACACGGCCATAAAGCCACGGCGAATAGCTACATCTTGACGCAATTCAAGTGAGGGGGATGTCCCCACTTACGGAACTAGGGCGTTCCTAGTTCTCTGTGGGAGGCGGTTCGTAGCACTTTTATTAGCACCCTCATGTACCTCAGTGCAATGCAACGTGCTGTGTTTATATCTTACAAGCGATCAGAGAAGTCGACAAATTTGTCAAAAAGACACTGGGTTAGGCCGCCCGTGTTTAACAAATCCTCAATCCAAGACCGGAAGAAAAAAAAAAATCGTCACCTGTGATTAAATTATAAGAGGACGGGTCTATCATTACCTCTTCACGATTCATGAAAAATGAATACCTTTAAGATCACGTTTGAAATCAGGGGCTGGGAATGTTTTCACATCACGCCAGGTAAGCACAAAAGCCTTTACAAGGGAAGCAAATGAGCCCCACAAAGCAACGCTGTAACTCAGCACGATTTATTGGTTTCGTGAACTTCGATAATCACATGTTTCTCGGTTTCAATCGACTGCCGGCGAATTGCAGGCGTTGCTCTTTGGCAGAAACCTCGAAACATTGAAACTCAGAACGAAGTGCAGTTCTGTATTTGACGAAATGCGGTGACGACCAACAGTGGTTGGCCCCGAGTGAAGATGGTCTTCACGGGAGACGAATGATGGCCATAAAAACTGAACTCCGCGAATGCAAGGTACGAAGGGGAAGCAGCGCTAGACTTCTGGTTCGGTGTATGCTTATATCACAATGTATATAGAACAGGGTAATCATTATAATCAGTGCTAATCACCAATTTCCCATGAGTCATATATCCAACACGTTAATTTGTTAATTGATGATTAGCGAATCTTGAATCTATCCCAGCAACGGCGTGCGATTCGTGCGAATTCTATTATTGAACCGAATGAGTCCACGAGGAAGAATCACACGAGATTATAGGATAAAAAAAAAAGAAGAAAGAGCATGCACCTGTATACTACAATACATCGGATAATACCACGTAATGTGATGATGACATAAATCATAATAAATAGATAATAATAATTAACAAAAACAATAGCGTACGAGTGGACATACCTGGTGAAGGTCTGCCGTGTTCTCCAGGGCAAACGCTGCTCTGTTGGAGAGGGTGCCTCCCTTCGTTTCGTTGTTCTTCACTTCGTAGAAGATCTGCGGTTTGCCCTGAAACTGCTCGATCTTCATGGGTCTCTCCCTGTGCTTGTCGTGCTTCGATTTGCAAACAACAAAAACGATAGCGACGACTAAAACGATGATGAAGACGATGGAGACCGCGACGACGATGATGACCACTGTCAAGTTCGTATTGCGATTGGCTTCGTCTTGCTGGCCTTTCTCCTTGGAGTCATCAAGGATCGTTCCAGGAGGGGGCAGAGTGGCGTCGACGACCACAGTGAAGAACATTTGGGAGGAATGTGAAGGTTCACCACGATCACTGACCACTGCCTTGAAGAAGTACTGCTCATACTCGATCCGAGAGAGATCTGTGTTCAAGTACACGGCTCCTGTACTTGAGTCCACTTTTAGTTTGTCTTGCTGGGAACCGTCTTGTTGGACGATTGAGTAATCCAGTTTGGCGTTCTCGCCGGTGTCAACGTCGTGAGCTCGGATCTGCGTAATGAAGTCATCGCGCAAGACTTTGTTGGACATGTAGATGGTGCTGTTCGAGACGGTCGGGAAGTCAATCTGAGGGGCGTTGTCGTTCTGATCGGAGACATAGATGGTGATGGTGACCGTACTGGTCATGGCTGGGGCGCCGGGGTTACCGGCAGAGGCTTGTAGGTAATACACCGATTGCTGTTCCCGATCCAAGACAAGCCTCGAGGTAATTCTACCCGAATCTTCGTCAACGTCAAAGATTAAACCCTTGTTATCCAGGGCAGCTACTGAGTACTTGATCTCGTTAAATGGTGGCGAATCTGGGTCCATGGCTTCCAGGAATCCCACTTCAGACCCAATTGGTGAATTCTCTTCGAAAATGAACGTCGGAGCAGCCTGAGGGAACATTGGTATCTCGTCATTCACGTCCAGAATATCGATGAAGATGGTCGCAGTGGACGCGAGAGCAGGCTCGCCTTGGTCAAACGCCTCCACAACCAGCTCCAGGCTGGATGACATTTCATGATTCAAGGAAACCCTGGTGACGATTTTACCGGTCTCTGTGTTGATCCTGAACAGGCTATTGAAGTCGTTCTTCAAACGGTAGCTTACTTTCCCACTTGCGCCTAAATCTGGATCTGTGGCATTGACTTGAAGGATGAAACTGCCAGGGAAATTATTCTCCAGGATTTGGACTCGGTACGACGGGACGGTGAAGGAAGGTGGGTTGTCATTGGCATCCAGCACCTTGATCACAATGGTTTCCTGTGACGTCAGCATGGGCGACCCGTTGTCATGGCAACGCACTTCGATGACGTAGCTAGCTTCAGTCTCGCGGTCCAATTTCTCGCGCGTGACAATGGTGTACTTGTTCTCGCGCATGAGTTGCAGGGAGAATTCTCTGCTGTTCAGACTGCACACCACGTTGCCATTCTGCGCAAGGTCAGGGTCATCCACGGTCAGCAGGGCCACGAATGCCCCCGCGTCCTCCGCCTCTGAGACCTGGGCGAGTCCATCATCGGTCAGGGTGTTCAGACTGATGTCCGGCTGGTTGTCATTGACGTCCGCCACTCGGATGACCACGTCAGCGGTCACCATGCGCCCGTTGGAGCCACCGTCCTTCGCGGTCACCGTCAGCTCATACTCAGCCTCAGTTTCTCTGTCCAGTTGCTGAAGAAGTATGATGTCGCCAGAGTCCTCGTCGATCTCAAACGTGTTACCGTAGAAGGACGACGTGGACGACGTGAAGCCGTAGGTGATGACGGCGTTGGCCCCGTCGTCCCTATCAGCAGCATGGATGTTGATTAACCTGGACTGCACCATGGTGTCCTCTGGGATCTCCACTACATACATGGACTCATCGAACACCGGGATGTTGTCATTGGCGTCCGTCACGATGATCTCGACGTCCATGGTGCCGATCTGGGGTGGGTTGCCGCCATCGATGGCGGTGACCGTGAACGCATACCGCTGGGTGGACTCACGGTCAAGACTTTCTCGGATGACGAGATCCAAGTTCATGGCCTCCATGGTATTCGGCTCAGCTCTGATTTCGAACTCACTGAGTTGTGGTTCTATTGTGTAGGCGACGATGGAGAAGTCGACGCCGTCTTGATCCTGAGCGGCCGGCAGACTGAACGTGGTGCCGACAGGGCTTGATTCAGGTATCGCTAACTGAGCAGATGTTTCGGAGAATACTGGTATGTGGTCATTCAAGTCTAGGACATTGATATGTACGGTGATGATCTGTAGGAATTCTCTTGGAGCTACCGCCACATCAAACGACATGGGACACTCCGGTTTAGTGAAGCATAATATGTCTCTGTCGATTACACTGGCCAACCGTAGAATGCCAGTGTTTTTAACGATGCTGAAGAATCTTGAACCATCTTTGCGACCGCCGTTCCCCGGCAGAATACTGAAGCGCAACATGGCTAGCTCAGAACTGTCATACTGTGCGCTGAAGCCAGCGTCCGCCTTGACGTTGCCCACCGTTGATCCAACTTCTTGCTTCTCTTGAACGTTGTACGTCACCTGACTGACCGCGTTCACAGCTGGTAGCAACAGCAACGCAATACCCAAGTAAGACTCCATGTCAATGAGGGATTAGCATTTGGTGAGAGATCTTCACTCCAGCGTAGAACAGCGTTCACAGTTCCATAGTCTGAACTCTGTAAACAAAAGCATACAGTTACAAACAAGATATGAAGAAGTGCACATGCCATCTAACTTTTTCCCTGCCTTGTTATTTCAAAACACATATCTGTCGCTGTGAAGGTCGTCAGCAGACTGACACCAACTTGCCTGCATGACACGCTCGCCATTGTTAACTAAATTAACACTCGTGGGCTGCCGAGGGGGCTCCGTGGGGAGGCAGTCCTGTCCGAATCGCTTTGTGTTGAGGTGAAGCGACCACACAGCCCTAAAGACCACCGTGCCTCCTACTCACACCTTTGTATTCAATCACAGACTGATACACAGGTGGACTACAAGGGATCAGCCTTGGGAAAACCTTTCCCGTGCTGTAAATAATAAAACCCACGATTGTTCTGGAGAGGTTCCGTGAAGTTCTGTCGCTATGAATATATCGGATCGATCTTCCAATA
Source organism: Capitella teleta (assembly GCA_000328365.1). NCBI lineage: Eukaryota > Metazoa > Annelida > Polychaeta > Capitellidae > Capitella > Capitella teleta. The sequence continues at coordinate 84,834 of KB309474.1, forward strand.
GGTGCGAACACACTATTGAATGTGGGTGGTGCTTGATTAACGTTGAAAGGCAAGAGGCTAAAATGATTCCGTCAGCTAATTTCCAGTCCAGGTGCTGCTGACTTAATAAGCCGACCCGAAACAGGTGACCATGGTCAGCAATCTCTCTCTTCTGCTAACAAAAAGGGCACGAAGCAATCGAAGTAATGTAATAAGGAAACCGCCTATTGTCACCTGTTGCAGGTGTGTTCGTACAACACCTGTAATTCATGAACACGGAGGTGGGGAAGTAAAAGGAAATGATCGTGCGAGCAAAATCAAGGTGCAAGGCATGACGTAATAATTAATACCTTCTGATTAGTAATATTGAAATGGGCAGACGAAGATGAAGGGGAGGAGGAGTGGGATTTATGTATAGTATAATTATATATACCATAGGGAGGACACAGAAATCGGGGAAAGAAATGATTGGAGCAGAGATCTGCCGGTTGGAAGAAGGGATAACAGGTTAAAACAGGGTAAAAAGACAACGGGAGAATGGCAGACAAGAACAGGGATGTGAAAAGGGGAAGAATGATTTGGTTAATCAGCGAATGAAAAAGCGAGCGTTTTACCCCCCACGACGCAACCACTCCAGGCGGTTGCCATGTCTTTTGATCTTTACGTGTGTACACATGCGAGATTTGTCCTAATCCGAGAGAGGCCAATTTCATTACGCCGCCATTACTCGAATTAACCCTCCCTTCTCGCATCTGGCAGCAAAAGAGAAGACGCTGTTATTGTTACAAGAGGCGTGAGAATAGCCGTCATTTGAGTAACAATAGCCGGTGTTATTCCGAACGAAAATAACCCAAGGTCTATTCGGGGTCCTTTTCTACGCTCGGCTTTCTGTTGGTCTTACTTCAATATTTATGAGGTGGAGTGTTATGATAAGAACCCCAAAGGTAAACGCAGAAGGAATTATTATTATCACCTTTTTTGGGTTCAAAGTGAAATCCATGACTTGTTGTGTTATAAAGATTTTATATCATGATTGAGAATTAAAATGAGGGATTCTATGAAAAAGTCACATCACATCACAGCAGATGCACGTAACAGAAGTTCCCTTTGTTTAAGACTCGAGAGGCACACAAAAAATAATGAATTTTAAATGTTCGTATTTTTTCTCTCTTTTTGTGTGCGAGCTCAGAATGGCACATTGAAAGGCAGTGCAAAGCGTCCTTTATTATCGCTCACTGAGTATGGTAAGCCGCGCAGCACATCTGTCTTGCAAGACCAGCAGTAATGAGCGTGATCAATCAAAGGAATTAGTGCGAAGTTCGGTGCAACTTGATTAATTAGGGTTGCTCCTGGTTGCAGCGTAAGCGGTGTTGACGAATAACGAGTATTGCGATGCCTTGATTAATTCATTAACTGAACGTGCTATTGTACAAAACCTACTGTTTGCTGTTGTACAATTCATGGTCTAGTAATACCCAGTGCGGATATATTTTTTATGCAAGAGGTAACAGTGAGCAACAGAACATCTAACTGATTAGTACAATGTCATTGAAGTTCCCGTAAGCAAACACCAGATAATAATGATCTTTAATTCTTAATTATTAATAATCACAAGGTTCGTAGAAATTATGATTAATAGTTGATGGTATCACAAATCAAAACCAGAATGTTTAATCAATGAAGCTTGACTAATGACTCACCGACTTTTCATATAGCAAACTCCACGCGAAGTATCCGAGTGAGCAGTGCACGCTCAAGTGATCTTTTATGACAACCTCTGGTTGAGAGAGTCACATCTTAATAGCCCCATTTTATCAAGATTTGGACACGAGAATTTGCATGATGTTGAATCACGGACTGCCGCGAGGCGTCATCAATGACCGGCCATAAACGAGCTCCAAGCAAGGAATGCTCCCTTGGTATCGGTCACGTGGACAGCTAAAACGATGTGATTGGCTGAGCGATGACGTTAATCGGTGGGAGCTGGCTGTCGTTAAACATCTATTCGTTGCCGATGGTCATTTCTCGAAGAGCTAAATTCCACTGGTTTAAGTGATGAAATATTCAAATCGAAGACCTAACCCCTGATTACGCTGTCGTTATGACAGCTTTTATTGTTAGCGCAAATCCCTTTAAATGACCATTCCGGATTCATTTCAGATTTCACAGCGTCTTCCCCCGGGAGCCGTATAAGGCAGCGTGCTACCTGCAGGCATTCAATCAAAAGTATCGACAGCCTCGTATCTTACGCAACTTGGATGCAGACAAGTAGCAAACTAAGGCCTAAATAAAAATGCAAATAATATTTCATTATAAAGTCATTCGAGGTCACAGTGTTATTGTGAAAATCCTTTAGCTGGTTGACCTAAACTTGACATCATAATTACAGACATTCTGATTGCACATAATCTCGCTTATGCATTGATGTCGTTTTGTACCAAAAAAAAAAAAAAAAAAAAAATAAAAATAAATATAGAACTTAAAAGCAAATTGAGCGGACATTTTTCTTCAACAATAATATCCAATTTCTGGTCGAGTCTAGACTCAATTGCCAGTTTTCGCATTATTTTCGGAACAACTTGATATTGTTCTTTCTGTGCAGTGAACGTGATATTAATAGGACAACGTGCAATGTGTACAATGAAGTGAAACGGAAAAGCTAATCAACTTCAAAGCCGTACAATAAATTCACTCATACAAAGTTATGAGTTGTACAGAGTTACAGCGGTTTTACAAAGCCAAAACGGATGTAGCAGCTATGTACTAGTATCTTTTATCATCAGATTGGGGCTCACTGGGGGTGCTATTTTTGGTGCTTATTAATTAAGATGCCATTTTGTAAATGAATCGGTGTACGGCAGTTGTGAGGTCAAAAAGAGTGGCTTTTATATAGAATTCTCCGACGTGAAATCATGGCTCCATGTCCGACCAAATGTACGGTTTGCGCTACTCTGCCGATGAAGGATACTAGCAAGTATGCATATGCCCCGCTGTGATTTCCTAATCAATGATGAGAAGGCACAGCCAATACACACAACGTCAGAGAATGAAAATTCATGCAGAATTTGAGCAGGGTATTAGTACGCGATATTTAGCGGCAGCCGACATGCATAACAACATGACATTATGATCCTATTATCGCTCGTCGCCTTTTGCAACAGCGCAGATGCGACTGTTTGGAGAACGGATCACGCTTTGAAGAGCGTGGTGACAGAATTATATTTGAAGAAGCGGTGTTTAAAGCCATCAGGGAGCTCATCCCGTCATCTGATACGCACGAACGGCCAGTCAAGATGTGGGGATTTTTTTACTGTCTGATAAGGGAGTTATCATGCGATAACGGTGTGGACGGACACCGGTCATCCGATAGGGCAATAACTGGTTGGTCATTACGCTAATGGAATTGCTGTTTTTGTAAAGTGGATTGCTGACCGACATGCACCGAATGGGAGGCTACAAAAGCATCGTCAGCTGTGCGCTTAATGACAACATGGCCCAGTGTACAAGCATGCACGCCAGACACTGGATGCCGCATTCAACATCACTCATAGACCCACTATTCGCTATATTCAATAGTATTTGCAGTCACAGAATCTAATGAAATTCCAACACCAATTTGGAACTACTTCCTAATGTACACTCCAAAAAGCGCATTAATTGTTGACCAAGAGCCACAAGACAGCGACCAATATTGCATCGTGTGCCAACAATATAACAGTCTGTTTAGCAGCTCTGCGGACAGCATTACGACTGACTTAATTAGTGGGTCGGGGGCTTCATATAAACCAAGGCATCTGTAATTGAGTTACCTGAACATTGCGTCACACGACGAACCACCTGAGAAACAAATAATTTGAGGGTCGACAACGGATCCTTCCTCAGGATATTTATGCGTAATATATACGCAGAATTGAACTAGCGTATAATTAACAGCTGTGTATCAACTAATAATCGTAGTAATAGTTGTTTCCGGTTGTTGTGGGTGCTATTGGTCAACGTGACGTCACACCGATGACACGCATTTCACATTTAGCTCATCTCACGAACGAAACTTCATCGAAATCAAACCGAATATCAGAGAAACTGACCAATCCACACGGAACAAAGAAAAAAAAATGACCACACACGCCTCACAATCACACCTTTAATTAGCTTTGTTAACTGACCGCGCATGCGTGCAGGACTCAGGGCGCGAAGAACACAGCAGGGAAAGAAAATTACTTCAATCGGGGAAAGATGCGGTCCCTTTGCAATCAACAATTACAAAACTGCAAATTGGGCTGAAGAGAGCGAAAGAAAACGTACCTGGTTTGATTTGGCCAATCGAGTTCCGTTGTGAGCGAGTTCTTTGTGCTTACTGTGGGAGTTTGAGATTGAGTCTTAAATTCTCTTAATCGGATCTTAGACTTATTCGCTTTCTCTAATTGAGATCAACGTAAGACGCTTACACCCTCTACAGAGTATATCAAAAGTGCGTACCTCTACTTTCAATTTTGACCACGTGACTTTAGGATTAGTATCAGTATAATGCATCAATAATAAAAAGTACTCGATTTGTAATTAATCATATGATTCGTCGAGAAACCGAAAGCAAAAGGGAAATCATTAAATTTCACATATTAATTAATCAATTAATGACATGTAATCAATCAAACAGTTTAAGACATTATTTATTTAATAACAAAGCATAGTAATGTTCTTATTCAGAACCCAAATCCGCATGAATTGAATAATTAAATACTCGATAAGCGACTACTTACTGATACTTAGTGTTCCCGCATACGCTAAGAGGATGCCACGACTGAACGTCAAGCCCACGTGACGCGTCACGTGCCAATTATGATTCATTAAATTAAATCAGCTTTGAATGTCGAGGGGTTTTCCCTATTTTAGTTGTCACTTCTTGAGTTCCTAGTTCACCTGTGCAGCCGGATCTTTCGTCTAGGCAACGAGTGGTTAAAGACCTTATTGTGTGATATAATTACTTACATAGAAGAGAAAAAAAATTAAGCCTAATATCAATTGGAGAACACAATAGAAATTAACAAAGTGGCGATTTGTGAAAGTCGAATTAGAGGCTTTTATTGTCATAAAATCCCTGTCACGACGCCTACCTGTCCGAATTAATTATAATTAACAGGTAATTACTAGCCAGAACAGGTGGATCACTTTCTATTAACATCCTGGGAGATATAATACTGTTTTATATCGATTAATTCTGACACGTAGGCGATAATTGAGTAAGTTATCCATTGGCGCCAAAGTAGGCGTGACTTGACACTTTTTGCATGTTGTACCAAGTTGTCCTGCGGACCATTTCTCAAACGCAGACACCCAGAACCGCGATGCCACTCGTCGAAGACTTGATGAATCTCTCTCTTTGCCTCAACACACACAAAAAACGAGGTGCCTTAGGGTGAATTCCGTTTGATTCACGACGCAGCGAGCAGCGGGAAATATATTAGTTTAGCAAAATTATGCACACATGTGATCAATTATTTACACGTAAAGTCATCTCGTGGGCCGCATTTTGAGCTCACCACGTGACAGATAAACCACTGTGACAGTTGAAGCATTTGATTCGACTTTTTCTCGTCTTATTTGTAGATGATTTAACGTAACAACTACCTGCATTGTTGTGAAGGTATTCAATCAACGCGCTTTTATTCACTGATTTTTTTCTCTCCTTTTCTTCACAATATCACTTTTCAAAAGAAGATATCCAACGCTTGGGTGCGCCTATACAATGGCCAGAACGTGATCATTGACTTGGAGATGGATCCGATTCGGATATAAAAGTAACTTCCAGCTTCTTCTTTTTTTCTTGAAAAATCAGAAATCACATTCTTCAGGATCGTATAATCTTGTCAGTAGATAAACCCTCAGCAAAAAAATTCCCACGCCTCGTGCAATTGTAATGGTAATTCCTCTTCATTATCGCTCACCCTATCTATATCCAGCTGGTTTTTATCCTTGGGGTAATTTCCGGCATCTCGAAAAATCAGAAGTCAAATGGAAGAAAGTGTTTGAATTCCCTGAGGGCATCGTAGATTTCACGCCTCATTCAACGCGAATCTCTTCAAAAGGTGTTTCCAAACACCCCTGCGATGTGCTACCACAATAGGAAATAAGCGATACGACACTTTGCAAGATTTAGCATGCAAAACAATCAATTGATTGAGGGCGAGTTCTATGGGAAGAAGAAGAAGAAAAAAAAAAAAAATACAAAAAGAAGCAGTACTTAGTTACCTCAACCTCCCACATAAAACATGAAAGATCCTTAACCTGTTTCTAATTTGTACATTTATAACCGAATACACTCCGAGTTTGACATCTCAGAAATAAATTCAGTTTTAACCAGAAGAAATCTCTCAACCCGAATCAGCAAGTTGCAAATGAATAGCACCAAGAAGGCGGACGGGGAGGGGGTGTTTGACGTATATATTAGCAATTGCACCATTTAGCACCCTAGGCTCACAATCTGCGGTGCACGTGTGATGGGAATGCTGGAAGGTAGATGAAGCCCCGGTTATAATACATGTAGAGCGCAGAGAGTGAAATCAGTACAACAGTGGATAAATATAGAGGGGGAATAAGACGGGCCACAAAGACGTAGAGATCTGCGATAACTCATCGGTCATGCTGAGCCGTGCGTTCCTAACGAGTAAGCGAAGCCGGTCAGAGCCTTTGAAGCGTAATTGCTGAGGGAAACCCTGCCCTGGCTGAGGTGCGATAGAGACGGCTAATTCAAATGCGATCATCGCTTCCACAAGAGTAGCGGCACTTCAAAGCAGCGGCATTCCTTCACCTGATTGAGATGCAATCCAAGCAACCGCTTCGTGATGAGTCAGGATTATTTTGAAAAGTCGTCCGACATTTTGTGTCCAAACATAATTAATGGATACATAATGGCGGCAAACCTGTGGTTGGGGATTCTTTTTATTCCCCCGTTCTTATGATTCTATGGAGGTGACGAGAGTTTCAAACACCAAGTACATGTTACCAAGAGTGAGATCAATCCATCTTTTCTTTTCGACGAGAAGATCCAGGATTCATGAATAAGCCATCACACAACCCGAACGTGGTCCATTCATCAATCATTGTCTTCAATTTCTCGTCCTTTACATCATTTACTGTCAAAATAGGGCGATGAAGACACCCGACCAAGTTACCCCCTCAGCAATTAAGCGAAAGGTCGCAGAGTTGAGATCCGACCTGGGAATTCTTTGACCTTCACGTGACCTTGCGATCAGCGTCTCATCATTCCCGTGACCTTCACCCGTGACCCCCAAAGTCTGGTCTCCAGCGTGTAATCTATTATGCATAGAAATTGACACGAGGAGCCGTTCGGGGAGGAGGGGGGGAGCCACAATCAGGACGGGATGAGGGATGTATCCCTACGCGACGCTTTACGACCCAATAAAATGTATACCGCGGCGGAGTAATGTAGTGCCAATACTCCTCCTTATAATTCTATTAGATGGACAAGACGTTGCGGCCTTTCTTTGATCTGGCAGATTTTAAGGTAATTAAGACCGCGTTTCGCTGAATAAATATACTCAGGACGGACGTAAACCAGGCAGGGTCAGGGAAGGCCTGCTGGAATGATTACTGAAAAACGAGGTTGGGAAGTTATGGAGAAAAAGAAAAGATGAGAGAAAAGGCGAGAAATGGTGAGACGAGAGGAAGAGGTCGTATGAACAGAGTGACTTTGTTGACCCAAGGGCTATCGCCACAGTGTGAGATCCCTGAAACCCGCTGAGTGGACTTGAGAGAAGCTTGACCACACAAGTGATAACAAGCGAATGACCACAAGGTGGACAGAGGGATCACCGTGTCTGGACTTTTCGGCCTTCACCCGGATTAACTGGAATCCCTCCTTATCCTCATCCGAAGAGAACACAATCTTAGATCCTCTTGATTCGATCCTACAGACAACTTCAGGATTATCCCCATCATCGATGGGGAGAAGATTTTCCGCGTGTCAGGATGACGAAGATGTAGATAAGCAAGGGAATGATGAAGAGGAGGAATATCACGGGTGGAGCGCGACGTGTAGGAACAATAGTAACCTAGGTGATAAAAACCAAGCACAAAACCTTGACACGGTTCCTTAAACAAAGCCCAAACAATTCAAGCTCATTGAGTTACATAATCAAAGTGCGTGTAATTCTTTCCGCTCATCTTCTTCTTCTCCCTCTCCGCCGCTGAAGCGAATTAACCGGTGCATATTTTGGGAAGGCCTGTCTCGCCCGCGTATCAAATCATCATCAATACACCGGTTGAGGCTCATATTACGTTAGCCATGCCCCCAGGGATCTAAACCAACTTACATGACGGACGGCACGCGTCCGCATTATTCCGAGCTAGAGGCAACTCTTTTTTCCCCCGTCTTGGAGAAAGTTTACGTAATGACAAGTACTACTACTAGTATTAGTAGTAAATTTAGTAAGCATGCACTGGGTATAAAATATATAGAAGCAATAGATTACATGTAAACGTGTTGATCAAAGGAGTGAATTACAATAACGATTTCTTATCTTTTATAATTGATTATTGAACTGGTCATTTATACTTTTGAACTATAATGAAATTCCCTGAACAGAGTTTCGGGTTAAGTTTGGTTTCGGGTGCAATACGACCGAGATGAGTCAGCCCGGTGTAATGACAACTTGTGTTTTTCTCTTCAAAAAAATTGCTCATCAAATTAGGTTCGGAATTAATTAATTCATGAATTACTCGAATCATTTGTTGAATGAGTCAACAAGGAATTGCATCGTACATCGCTCTCACCTCTGATTGCATACCTGTACACCTGGTATACAAAACAGTACAATGCACAGGACTGTATACGTGTACATGTATTAGGAATAACTGTTAACCAGAGAAACCCATGCATTTCCCCTGTATATTTCCCCTCTCTTATTCCCAGAAGTATGCTGACAAAGATATCACCCACACTGAGCTCCATGCATGCGTTCCACTTGAAAAGTATTTATCCAAAAGAAACTCTTCATGAGTTCAGCGACTACGTCGGAAGCTAAACTTCAATCTCACAGACGACAGCTCAGTAATCATCATAACCTAAACATTTACGCGACAAGTTAACCAAGTGAAAGCACTCACCTTCGCCAGGTAAGCCAACTCTCCATTAACAAGACCCACACTTATCCCTCGTCTAATTAATCCTCGTGAGGCGGTGTTGCTGTGACCAGTGTTTCAGGAGTTGCGCGCGCAATCGACTGACATCGCAATTGCCTCTCGTGGCGTCTCACTCGCCTTTTAATATCCAGCGCCGACGAACAGCGGCGAGCGCAGAGACCGAATATTCTTCTTCCTCAGCCGCTGATGCATTCGGCAGATTTATCCGCTGCTCAGTACGAACTTCCTAAGAGTAACTGAGTAAAAGACATTGTATGAAGTCCCTGGATTGGGTACAGGGTGTTCTGCAAGCCGTGAAACATTTCGTGCTTTTACACTCGGCTGAAACAAATTGTATTCTGAGGGTGTGTATAGTTTAAGGAGCTTGGTTATATTAAAGCTCCTTCGTACGGTCATTCGAGTGGAACAGCCATCGAGATATCACTAGAGCCATTCTCACCGAGCATATCTTATGTCAGTATATGATTCACATTATATCCACAATGTTTGCAATAGTTTAAGGTTTCAAGGGCTTCATTAGAATACTGGTGTTTGATGTTGATAATTTTAATCAGACAAAAAACCCACAAAATGTACATATGTAAAGCGCTGATGTCAGTAGTACTCAGCACTAGTATGACTGTGACGTAATGACTGTGAAGTAACGAAATGACTTGTAAGTTGTATACATGTGTAAAGGCATTAATAATTTATTGATAACTTTTTTTTAAAACTGGCAAGCGTCGTTACGTCAGAAGAGATTAGTTCAGAATGATTCTGTATTAAATTTCCATGGGATAAAAAGCGAAATATCCCAGAGGGAGCGTGCAGTTCTTGTAAGAAGATGATGATGTGAGGAAGATGATCAAGTGCGAGGTTTAAATAATGCATGCTCCCTCGCGCCGACTTGGCCCATCAGGCAGCCCCACAGGGACCGGCTCTTTATTGGTTTTGGGAGCAAATCGTTGGATGCGTGCAGGATTCTGATAATGGCAGCTAGGTTACTTTTGACTAGAACTCTAGAAGGGTTGTTAGAGAGGAAGGAATCATTGTTATTACGCTGGGAGAAAAAGAGAGGAAAAATGGACACATTTCGAGGAAAATTGCGAATGGCATTATTGCGAAGAGCAGGGCATAAAATCGAGTGTTGATAGTACTTGATGACCATGAATGGTGTTGCGGCATAAAATATTACTGCGACATGTGGTAAAAGAATCGTTGGGGTGTTGAAATACGCTGTTTAGTAATTAATAATTGTCAATATTTCATGCTCTCCAATCCGGAGATTGGCAATAGCGACGCGATCTATACTCGTGTGATGTGCAGATTAATGTTGTTATAGCTCGTTGCAACCTCAATCTCAACTCCCGGTCATCTCAGTGTGTAGAGGTCAGCGTTTTAATGTCGCTCCATAATGTCACTCTACAATGAAAACTAATTCAGATGCGGACGTTGTTGTAAAAATGTTATTATTATCGGCAATATTGTCTGGTGCTGCGATTAGTGTGGGAATGCAGGTGACACTATAGTATCATGTGTATACCTTGATCTGTCGTCATGGACATCTAATTAGGATGCTATCTGACGCCCTTCATTCATGTGTATATTTGTAGGTTCTGGGGAGGTATACCCACCCCCCCCCCTGCCTATACCCTGATGAGGCAGATCTATTCTTAATAACAAAACTATACATATAGCAGGGGTATCACACGAGCTTTACTGGGTATGTATAATCCACAGATTAATAGCATTGTAGCAAAAACCCGAAGCGAGCCAATTTGTGAGAGTACTATGCCATGCATAAATGCATATACAACGTACGTGCGTACCTATCATGCAAGTGTATAATGATCAAACACACGGCACCTGATATACCTGATCAGTTAGTCAAGATTGCATCGAGCGTATAGCACGCCTTGTGATCGAAAGTGCCTGTACTTGAGTTACGTAATTAGCCACAAAGAGACCTGCCCTCACCTGTGCTTAAGTGGTGACCTTAGAGATTGAACAATAAACCGACCCGTGAGTTGACCATTGAAATTGGCATCAATGTAATCAAATCAAGATCTTTTACAGATCATTGTCTCACGACCTCTTCAACCCGTGCATTAAATTTGCATACATTATCAGGTGGGTGGGTTACCTGTATGCTTACGAACCCATTTGTTGTGTAAGATTATGGCTTTTAATTCAGCTGGTTCCGCTCACCTAAGAAAAGACTTGTGACTTGCTGAATGCCACACATTTCGTCTATTTACTGTAAAACATCTGATTTCATCAAATGCACAGATCGTAATCTAATTCTAATTTTAAGCCACGTTTCTATAGTAATGCATCCGCAAGATACTCGTATCGTCGTGCCCACCTGAGGAGGACATCCACCGGATTCACCTGAGGACTTGGGAGGTTTTTCAGCAAACAGCCCACTCATGTCTGTAAGCGCCAGCATCTTGCACGCACCTATTATGAAGAGACATGAGGGGCACTCGAAGTGATTGGACACGGCGAATCATGCTATCACCATTAGGAGCGGAAGGGTTGTTTGGTAGGCATGCAAGTCAGATGGCCACCGCGAATGCTTGTAACTAAATGTACCAATGGAGCAAAGCATATAATATATAATCGAACTGGGTGTGCATGATTGCATAATGTGCATGTATTGCCATTTGCACCACTCATATTTGATATGGCAATTGATGACACAAAATGACACCGATGCCGATGGAGGAATTTGTGTGGCTCTCAAGCGATATGTTTAGTCGGCATATTTGGGTATTATTTTTCACTTGTGTGGTTTAACATGTAGAATGGGCGTGGCGCTAAAGTCAACAGTGTCATCGGCGTGAAATGTGTCGAAATATATGAAGACAGGGGGCCAATAACGATGACCACGAGCCATCGTTTCATAATGACCACACAGTTGCAAGTAACAGTCGCTGTAGTCGCCTCTCATCTTTTCTCATCATGCATGTTAATCTTATGGACGGTACACACACGTATTGCATTTTAAGGTTTCGCGAGCTCCTCGTTGTAACGTGATGGCGCCATAATTCACACAAAGCTCAAAACATCCGTTTTTTATCAGTCAGTTTTTATCTATCTCATTGGTAACGAAGGGAGAAAAACATGGTTGTTATGACGACGTAAGTGTCAGAGTCTGACGTTGCTAAAATATACACTCGGGTTGAATTCTGATAGCGGAATTCTTTAGCTTGTTACCTGGCCTTAAATTAAGTGTCAATCTCCAGTGTGCATTTCACTGCTATCTTGTCGGGTGATAGGGATAAGAAAAAAATAATAATATCATAAATGGATTCTAATATCCGTGAGTTTTTTTTTTTCTTGTCTTTTTTTGTTCATGAGGCAAAAATTAAAAGTGATTTATTATTTAAATCGTGAATGTTTATACCGATATTTCCAGACGTGTGCTGTTGCTTGCTGTCTTTAGAAACGAAGTTCCAACAACGGTTATCCTCATAAATGAGGCTTAATAATGATAAGGTTTAAATCAGCTGATCTATGGTGGATTAGAGGCCTATACCAGCGTAACAGCCTATAGATTTGGGGCTGAAGATGTGCACCTATTTGCACCAGCAATTGCTTGCATTTTGTGCTGATGCAATTTTCACGTAATAGCTGGAATGGGCAGCACCCAGGGGTGATTCAGATTCACGTATTTTCTAATCAGTCAATTGCACGCCTGAATCACGACGGGGGCGTCCGTCTTACGGATGCACCCCCGCTGTCTGCAGCGTCCCTGGATCACTCCCCCAGCCCTGATCTCACCAGGAAGCAAACGGACGAATCCGAAGTATGGCGATTACAGGTATGTAATGACTTCACGCTTGGCTGCACACCTTGCACCTGGAAGAGAAGCATCTGGAGATGCTCTCACTTTATTGCTTATATTCGATGAGTGACTGACAGTTTGAAGCGATCAGTCCCAGGCTCTTGATGGATGGGCAATTATAATGGGTCAGTGCGCGTATTATCGCTCATCCCCGATTATCGCTCAGCGCCACGTGGAGGGTGGGCGCCCGAAGGCCTACGGGGTCTGGCCTGCCTGACCACTCCCCGCTCCCTCTCGCTCCTCTGTTTAACTCTATTCTTCTTGTTGCACCCTAACCCAACGATTAATCTGAGTTCCTAAGTCAGCTACTATAAGGGTATCCAACCACATTCTGTGAAAAGCAACAGTTTCATCTTACAGATAATCTTGCATAGCATTCGCCAGCGTGATATCAGAGAATCGGCTCCGATGGGTGGAGCATCACAGGTATTTTTCTCGTTAAATATCAGAGGGATTGGGTGTTACATCAGCTGTATTTTTCCCCACCCTCCGGGGGGCAATGCTCAGGTTCGTCATAACTCACTCGCTTAGCTCAGTGTTCGAAGTTACACCTCAAAGGTGTTATGAAGGTGTTATAAGGGCTACCTGCATAAATCTTCCAAAAATGACATATATATTTGAGTACATGTATATCAGCATCCTAGAAATGATTAATGCATTAGCAGGGTGTTATTTCACACCTAATTGACGTTTATAGTTCCGCATTTATAACTTATAAGAATTAGTGTTCATGTCATGCTATGACTCATCAATGACGTTGAGGTGAAGACATACCGTGATCTCTGTCTCTGTGTTAATTACGGACCACCAGCAAACTTACCACCTATAAAGATTGTATGAACAACACAGCTATAATCAGGTAAAGATTGACTGCGATTTCAACAGTGTCTGCAGTCAATTTCAGCCGCATATTGAAACCATTCGACGTTTTCTTGACCCCTTCATCCATCACTTAATGCTTAGCATCAAAGCTTTATGATCGTCACATTTTGATTCTTGCAACCAAAAATGTCCGATTCTACCCGCTTTGTTGAAATTGAAATCAGGTTGCGCAGCTTTGAAGATTCACAGAAGCTTTTCATTTCGTCCGGAGTCAATCACTCTGTCAATTGGTGCCAGCTTTCTGATGAGCTCAACGACAAATAGATCGATACATAGAGGGCAGTTGTTGTTCAACCAGATGCACCATGATTTCAAGTTTGATTTTATCCTCCATCCATTATGCATTAAGTTTCCAATAGTAATTCAGCCATTTTATGTCCGATACTTTTACTGCCATTTTGTGTCCAAGATGTTCATGTAGTATAATTATGGTGCTATGAGGGGATATACACGTATTATGATCGTGGTGACAGTTACATGGAAGATTGCGTGACAAACAGCGTTAGTACTGCAGTAGCTTGAGTTGCGTAATTTGGGGGTTGCTTGACAGATAATAAATAGATATTGTGTCATAGGTAATTAGGCAAGGTGCCACAATGTCTCGAGGTGAGTGAATGAGAGAGGAGAAGCGGGAATATTGGTAGAGGAGGAGGTAGGCTGCCGGAAGGAGGAGAAATGGAAAGCATATCAACTACAAATAATTTACTAGTAATAATAATAACGAAAAACGAAAGGGATACTTGATATGGCATTCCACAGATGCTCTGGTATTATTGACACAATGTTTTGATCATTTTCTCGGCGTCCTGAAGCATTTCATTTTGAGACCACACATCATTTCATTTCCACGGGCTGATATTTGATGTTATACAGCAAAGTGTCTGGTTTCTTAAAACTGCCAAAATCGCCCAGATATCCAGTGTGCTTGATATCAAAGATTATTGCACGGGATATGCCAGCATCAGTGACACGGTGTCCTTGAAATACCCGGTTGGTTATTTCAACAACATTTCAGCTGATGATTCGGCCAGTGGCTACACGATATTAGATGACGCCTGGTTTGATTACGGAGGCCTCGTGGCCGGCTTTGTTTATTATTGAATCTTTTGGATTGGTCAGGGGATGTCCGGTGATTCAACGTGTGTTGTTTATTTACTGTATTTTATGTAACAATATGTTGTTGTGCAGATGAATCGACGATGGCCCATTCATGCGGATGATAGCAGCGGATCTTGTGAACTTCTAGGGGAGACAAGGGATAGCAGAGGAGATTGTTGAAAGAGAAGGGGGAAAAAATAACTGAACAACTTGATACTTTTCAGCAACGTCGTTTTTACAGACAAGTGGAATTAAAGTAAGTGCTAAACGATCCTTTTGACATTTTGTTTTTATCTTCCGATCGAGGGTGAGATGCAGTGAACAATCGTCAGACTCAACAAACAATCAGCCACTCAGGTGAGAACGCTGCCAACCTGAAGCAACAGATAACGACAATTAGTTCCTCGTTTTATCGCAAATCATTGCGATCTACAATGGAAACAAAAAGGAGGAAATCGGAAACAGGTGCAATGCGCGCGCAACTCATTGTTTCCGCTACCGTAAAGTGGTAGTTTTAGCGACATTAATTTTGAGAGATTTCAACCACTCTTGCCTGGTAACTTGATCTGCAATATTTCATCCGCACTATTGTAAAGCGAAAAGCACGTTTTGTGTTTCGTTTACCAGCTGAAAAAGCGCTGTTTTGTTTGTTTTCAATCTCAACGACGTGGAATGTGGGAAAAGAGGACTCCCTCGTTTATCATTTCCCAAACCCTTCACTGCCTCCCGATAAGAATCGACTGACCATAGTCCACCTGGCATTGATTGATTTTCTTGACCAATACCTGCCTCCTGACCAACGAGATTGGCAGACCTGCCTCCAGTCATCCATATCATTCCATATGTACATCTAGTTCTTTCTACCAAGTCTATGGGTCTCTGTGGTCTAATTTATATCCCCAAAGGAATTCTTCCTTTCTTCCTTCCTAATGGAAAACTCAACGTGGTTTCCAGAATATTCTCCCAATTGCATAGAAATAATAACTACGATTCTCTGACAACATAATAACAGGTCCCTTTCATGCGTAGATTAGTGCTGCCCAGCAACACACCTGCTATCAGTTTTAGCTTCCCATAAACTCCAACTCAATACTGGATTTATCGCCCACCGTTTGAACTCTTGAATTTGGAACTATGATGACAGATGACTATGTTTACATTGCTTCCACGTTCATAAACACTTTTCAACACCTGATAGCATTCACAGGGTGTGTTGTCCAGTCTGTGATGTGTTTTATTGCCTGGTTAGGACATTATTTATCGCGGATTCCTGTGCGACTGATCTGAGGAGCGCATCTGTCATCTCACTGACAAACAGTCAAACACGCAGTTTTGCTGCCTCTCCCCCTTTCCTTCAGTTTGTTGATTTGTTTGTGCTGAGTCCATTTCCCATCAACGACCTCGTCCATTGTTGTGGCCGGGTGTCTTATGCACAGTAAACAATATTCCATCTTGTTCGGTCAGCTGTTTCAATGGCAGAGTTCCTTTCTCAGTTGATTGTGTCCTCCGTCTGTCCTCGAGTTGCCACTGGCTCAAGGACTACGCATTGTGCTCGTCTGACTCCTGTGCACTCAACCCCAATCTTAAGCATGTAGATGGTTGAGTGCGGTCTCTGTTTTCGCTTCATATGGTTAGTCAGTGGACTGTATGCCCAATGCAGGACATATTATGGCCGCACATTCATAACTCCTGGCATCCTTGTTTTGGAATCCACCCTATTCGCGTCGCGCTGTTTACCCGTTCCGATTATACTTCCAGCGCGGATCTCGTCAAACAGGAGGGTTCCATTACATTGGTTTCCCAGGAGGTCGTCATTCAATAACATCATGTAAAGGTCAAACTCAAAGGTCATGCAACATTGTCTATGGAACAGACAGGGCTTGCTCTGTATGGCTGACTGTACGTGCAATACAGTGAATGCACGTAGTTTATTGGCCCCTTGATCCGCTTGCATGGACATTGCTTGGGCAAGAAAGTTCATTAAATCACGTAAGGGAATGATATAGAAAAGCGTCATTGCTATGCGCCTCGTAATTGAATTCATCTATACTCTACATATAGGAAGCAATACCAGTGTGTTATCAATAAAAGCGTGTTCTCTTACATGTCCTTTGATTGGGGCGCTTGTAATTTCGCATGGTTTGACATTTCAGAAATGCTGAGTTTTTTATGCTGCTACATTATATGCCCTGAAGATTTAAGTTCCTTGATACACCATTGCAATAAGTTTAGTCCTTCATAGCTCCATACAATCATTAAACACTGGCACTCAAATGGAAGTATTCCATCTTTCAGCACCTCACATAATCAAGGGAAATGTACTTGACTCTCGAGTGATATGCCGCACGCACACCGGCAACACAAAGACTGAGAAATATGATTTCGTATGTCAAGTCAAGAACTCGAGAGAATGGTGAAGAGAAAAAAAAGAGAGAGAAGTATTTGTAGACGACTAACATCTGGATTGAAACTAACAGTGAAAGGAAGCAGAGGTGTCTCAGAAGCAAAAATGACAGCTCCGTGGAGAGAAAAAATTCAGCGTCACAGGTTTCTTTGCGTGAGACGCTGCTAACGAGATGCCTCAGCCGCATCTGATTGTCATTTCAAAGTTTGAAATTTGTGAGATTTTGAGTGGAAAACAGTTACGAAACACTGGGTGGTTGGGAAAAAAGTTATTCTTTTGATTTAGCACCCGTCAGTAGGTGTTTACCCCGATAGAGGGTGGTCTAATTAAAGTTACAACCAATCGTTGTGTTTTCTGGTAGAAAATATGTTTTTCATTCATAATATGTTTACGTGGATGACATCGTGATATTTTAGTTTAACACGTACTTACTTAAAATTAGCACATAAATTATGACGTCATAGCACTTTCAGGTTAACTACTATAGCAGCAGCAACAAGAACATTATCTGTTGATTAGTGATTAATTAATTAGTTACAGAAACAATAGTACATTTATCAGTCCTTCCCAGAAGGCCATTTTCGGACTTCTCCGCATCATGGCCTCCATTATTGCGCTAATAGTCGCAATGTCTGAGGTCCGTGTGGAGTTCTATCCTCATAGCAGTCATGACCAATTAGAACGCATCTCCGAATTGACAGACCGACATCGCGAGGCTCATTCAAAGAAGCGTCTCGGAAGACCGTCTGCAGATTGCTCTGAGACGATTCCAGTGAAAAATCTGCGTCACCTCAGTTGCCAGTCCATATGCATCATAATACGAAGCAGTGAATTAAACTGCTCGCTCTCTTATCGGAGTGATGGGGTTTAATTGCAGGGTGATCAGTTGGTGTTGAAGCCATTTGTCATAGCTTCAATCCTTATACAATGTTATCGGCCACTTGAGAGCTGAAGCGAGGAATTTTCACACCTCTTGCAAGTTGCAACGCCTGTCCATCATTTCGAGCAATTCATAAAAATGTCAGCACGTCAATTATATTCCAAGGGAGAGAATCCCGCTGAGCGATAAATGACCATTGGCCCTTCTCTCTATGGGGGGAGCCATCTTGAATTAAAGATGGCGGGTCAAAAGCATCCGGTACCAGTGCGCATGCGTTCAATTACCGGAACGCGTGGCTATCTTTTTTGGCGTGATGCCTGCAACAGATCCGCTATAAAGATCACAACCGGATCTTTTAGCGTTCAGATCCACGCAGGGAGGCCCGCCTTTGCCTCCATGAGGCAGGAATCGGGAGATAAATCCTTGATGGGGTGCCAAGACACCTGGGAGGTACGCCTCAGCCAGACAGACAAAGAAAATCCCAACTTGCAGTTGCGTCCAATCTGTGCTCAGCATGCGGGAGATTTTATGGGAAAACCTGCTGACAGATAAAATATCAAAGCTATTTTACCGTTGGAAAAATACCATAGGTTAGCAGTTAATCCTTCCAGTAACTTTTTTTTTCTCTCGCATCCATGATGTAAGCAATTGATGTGGGGATTTAAACTGTAAATTTGCAAATTATCCTGTAAGGTGGTCCATGTTACGCTCTCGGAAGATTTCCTTGTATTGTTCTTGGCGGTAATGGTTTTTGCCGTGTCTAATTTGCGGTTCAGGGAAAACAATACATCTTTTTCAGTTGACTGAGAGCAGGAAAATTGACGAGACCACAAAAAGCTCATTTTCACACCAATGGCGCCAATTATTCACAAGAATGAAAACAACGGAACTCCCTCGCAGCCGAAACCACGAAATGTGGTGCGGCATTCCGAGATTAATATTACATAAGACGCATTGTACTGTATTCAGCCGCGGCATTATGTCTTACCCAGGAACACCATGTTGTATTGTTACAACCAGATTGGAAGCAGTGGGTGCACGGGATCAAAAGCAAGTGACCTTTGGCCGACTGAGCCGGCCCCTGCGCACATTTCGCTTCTCAGATTCTGCACCAAGACGGCCACTCTCACCGGGATACCGCCACAATGATCCAGAAATTGGTAACAGGATCCACAGATTCCAAGAAACCGAATCCGAGGGCATTTACTCTTGAATAAGCAGAGAGCAACGGCGCAGTCCAAACATATTGTAATCACTGAATTATTGAGGAGAGAAAAAAAAAAGAGAGGAAAAGAGAGAAAAAGAGATGGGGTCTAACGATCGAGAGCAGGGTATAGCAATGATCGAGAGAGACGTGATCAATGCAGGCGACAGGGTGGTCGACAAGAGAAGATCTTGCTTGGGCAGTAGAACAGGGCATTGTCTCCCCTTAACCCACGTGCAATGCTGCTTTGGTCACGTTAATCTTATCCCCAGGGGTCGTATAACCCGAGGATGGCACCCAAGATGAGGTCATCCCTCTCCTTTCACTCGCTTTCACCACAGCCTCCTTGAACCTCGATCTGCGCAAGATCCAGAAGTACCGGAAGCCAACCACAGCTATCCCAGCATGCCCCTGCCTGCATGGCGAAATATTTTGACAGAGCCCCGTCAAATGAAGCCAGCCATCAACGGCATCAAAAGCCAACGACCAAACAGTGTGCATGCTTCGAGGGATTTGCTGTTTCTTCCAGATGCAGCTCGCTTTTTTTATTTTCAAACCAGATTTAATGATAAACACAAGGCTGGGAATTCCACAGACAGCAGCTTCGACTGCTTTCATGTTTGTTTTGCTTGATTTCATTTCACGTTTTGTGTTTTAGCTCTTGCTTTGTGTGTGACATGAACGCACCTGCGATCCGGGTCCCTGTATCGATTACATCATGCATGTTTTGCATGTGATGTTGGCCCTGGTCGCTTTGATAATGTTTTTCATGCGTTTCCCTATCTGTTGCTCGTAAATGGGATCTGCTTATGCAATTTGCAAACTCGTTCTCTTGGTTATGGCACAAAGGTAACTTGCCCTCACTATAAGCACATTTAGACCAATTGAGCAAGAACTGATAGTGCGTGAAATCTAATAATCTGTCACGCACGCCCCTTCAACCCTTTAGTATCAGAATGGCCAAATTAAGGAGAATGCACACTTACATCGAATTATACATGCAATGGTATACATGGCACATAGACCGAGTCATCATAACTTTATGATTAAAGTTGTTTTCTCGGTAAACCGTCGCTGCCTCAGGATCCAATATCAGGTAGACAGGGTGCAGGGATGGAGAACAACAGCCGAAGTAAACAACGCATGTTATACTACGGTATGGCTGCATGGGCGGCACTCGTGCAGTCTCAGGGCCACACCTGAACTTCATACCGATATATTGCTCCTTCACTGGACTCAATTGGTTCAACAAATTTGCGCCAGTGCGCTTATAGGCGGTGGTCAGCTGCATTTACTTGCAGGCAGCCAACTCCAGCACAATACACATATACAGGAACACATACATAGAGACGTGCATCATTGCCCAGGTCTTTATATACCAAGCATTTTCTCCCATCACCGAGATTGGTTTTGGCCTATCAGCGATGACATGAGATAAAATAATACATGTATTGTGTGACATTATACATGCACATGCATCATGTGCGCACGTAGCGCTAATGATGTGTTATTTATGTATAATTGCATTATTTCTCAGGTCATGAATGCTTCTACGATACTTGTAACACATTAGCAGTACGTAGAATGTACACATGCAATTGCAGATGTTACTCTATTGCTGAAAGATCGAATAAACATACTAAACTGCTGGCCAATGTACACGGCTAAGTTCCATGCATTACATTTATGTATGTATTAGGACATGCTGTTCAGTGATATAGTTATGTTTAAATACAAGCAAACAAATGTTTAGAAATGTGAGATTCCAGTTTTGTTTGCATGAACAAGAACCAAAACCCGCATATATTCCCGAGAGAGCCTGCTCCCTGACCTCGCTATTTTGGAGACATTCCTAACTTCCCACGCTTCTGATCTGCGCACTACGCAACGTTAATTATGGAAACAGCTTTCACCTTATCAAGGGGCAATGCTTATTTTTTTGTCCATGGCCATTAAATGATGCAATCAAAGATGCGATCACTTTTTATCCACTGAGGTTAAGTGACTGTCACCAGCAGAGACCCCATCAAGTACGCCTGCACCTAGCTCCGATTGCGGCAACCGATTGCATCGTCCCCACTTGAGGGTAATCGAGTCTGACCTCCGAATGACCTCACGGTGACCCCACGAGTTGAATTGTGTTCCATGTTAGAAGATCGTTCAGATTGCGCCGGGTTTACAATGCGCCCTGATATAAATGTGAATTATTCCCACCCCCCTCCCAACGCCGGGTGTAGTGCTGAACGAATTCTGTGACGATGGAATATCTCGTGATATTAAATCGTGCTATTTCAGTCGATCGGTTAAATGATCATCGAAGTTCGAACTCGAAAAAGGATAGTGGACATTTATTACGCCCTTACGTATGTTTGCATTTTATACTTGATTAAATTTGCTATTTGCTCTTCTGAAATTCGCAGTCGCAATGGCGAATATAAGCTGCCTTGTATTCGACGCGAGTTCTAAAAAATAGCTAAAATTAGCGACGCAACAAGAAAAAGTGTAATAATTGACAAAGGCCCTAATACTTTTTTTTCTTCTTTTTGTCAACGGAATAACAGGAGAACCCAGACTGTCATCGTTCTATTATGATAATGGCCTCAGTATGGTTGCCAAGGTTACAAATAAAAATAATAGACGTTTAGGATGAAATTTTGAGAGTGAGTGGAGTAGCCTACCAGTGAATTCCTAAGCATTTCTACATTGAGGCACATATACATGGCGTACAATATCCCTTTACGACGAAATCTGGAATTGGTGGTAACGATTTAGAAGTTAGTCAACAAGAAACTTCATTTTTCCAGGTTAACCATAATAATCTCATCGCGCGTCTCCAATTGAGTGAGATTGACACGTGGTATATGTGTGCCACAGATTAAAAAGTGTTATCTCAGCTGTGTGCAGCGAAAACTTTAAAATCTTAAAATAGCTACCCAGATTTTTTCCATAACATTTCCATAACAGGAAAATATGTACGCATATGTTTTTTTTCTTTTCTATTTTAAGTGGAACGAATCGCACGATTGGTGGGAGAATCGGGCTGTTCGAATAATTACACATTTAATCCACTCCTCGGTCGCTAATGTTCACCCACAACGCACAAATGCGCTATGAATTGTGATGAGCGCATCTGGAAGTGAGGAAGATTACCATTATGATCTGAAAATCATAACGCAATCACGAGGAAATCCATTTTGCCTCATTCTGGCTGCTATGACGTCAGTTCTCCCTTTGAGGGATTCCCTCGTTAGTGATAATCCCAAATGAGTGTTGTTGCCAGCGACGCTTCATAACAGTGCTCCATGGTTGGGTAACCGCACTTTTGACCAATCAAAACACGGCCCCGTTGTCCATTCGACCGGTTGAGGAGGAAACATGGCTCCCCAGAGCGGCATTTTGTCCTCAGTGAAGGACTTGGAGGAACTGAAATGGGAGGAAATCTCAGCGCACAAGTCAGTACTCAGAGAATAATTATGTGATGCGTTAATTAATCAGTAAATTAATGACGTATTTGAGTGATCAAGTTTTATTTTCAGAGTACTTATGTATTCTGTATATTGTCACAATAAGGAATAAGTAATTGCATGGATGCCCATGCAAGATCTGTAACACCTCAATCACCTCCAATCCGAGCTGGGTTCACTTGCAGAATTAACCCTGACCCCCAAGTCTCATATTAGCATGCTAGTGTAAGAATGAAGGACAAGAGAAGTAACTCATCACTACATATGCATGTCATAAAGCTTACTTTGCACACGGATATCCAAGGAAAAGTCGTTATCCAACTAAATTAATATTTACACATTTAACATTGAATCAACGATAATCCACCATTGTATTACTATGCAGAAACAAACCAAAGAACACATACTACGCACACACGAAATAGTCCCTCAACATATACAAACAAAGCACATATTATTCTTACCCAGCTGAAATGATTGCTTTACGTTTATAACTTTCCTTCCCATCAAATGCTCCCTCAAGAGTCAAGACTCATTTAAATGTGGCAGATGGCTGGTGCTTTCCCAGTTTAATAACCCTTAATTTAATTTAATTTAACCCTTAATGCAATTAAGGTACGCTAGCTAACCTGCAGCCCACTGGGGCAACTGTAGCTAATTGATAGAAGGACTGAAGTAAGCAAACCTGCGCTTGTTCATTTGCAGCATATTGAATTGTTGGTTCGTTTAACAGAGTGCTGGTCCATCAATTACTAATGTGGTGTCCTTGGAAATCATTGTCGGTTTCCATCATTCATGAAACTGCATGTTCAATATCGTGTTTAACATGGCTGCATATACTGGCGCCCATATCATCCGATCGGATTGGGTGGAGCCGTAAAACCCCATCACTCACATGGCTGCATATCCTTGTGATCAACACAAACTGTCTCTTAGCTGTGTTCATTCCAAAAGTACACTACATAAAAACAATCAAACTTTTTGCATGCATATAAAATCACACACAAAAACATTGAAAGAACAGTTTGAGCATGCATAGTGTGATATAATTTATCTACTATATACTACGTTATATCGCATTATATCCAAAAGCATGGCTGCAAAGTGCCGTCTGCCAGCCAACAGCACCAACCAACAACATATATATTTGATTGCCATGCAGAGCTATTGCACTTGGTGATTAGATTGTTCATGTGATTATAAAATGACAGGATTTGAAATTTGAATATTTTGATCAACAAGAATTCCCAAATCGTTGAAATTTAAAAGTACCAACATGTTCTAGTGATTGATTGTTCATTGAATAATTGTATACAATTGGATTATTGTCCCATGATGTTGATTAGGACTTTGCATTTTGAAGGGTTAAAATTCGTTTGCCATAAAACACTCCATTCATGAAATTTATATAGATCCTGTTGTAAGTCTAGATTCAGTCATTTTCCAATGGCCGGCATAGAACATTTGGCTTCATCAGCTAACATTGCAGTTGTAGAATTTGATAATTTGGCAAATCATTTTAAACTAAAAAAAGAGAGCTGAGCTGCTTTCATTGTGGACACATGATGGCACATGATGGCACATGATGGCACATGATGGCACAAGCACAACAACGCACTCAGATAGAACACGCAGATTGGATTTAAAGAAGCTTGATAGATGCACGCTGACACCAAATTGATCTTAGATTAGAATAATTTGTGCATTTTGGAGTCCCAGTTTTGATTACATAACTTTAATCAATAACGTTTCTATTGTATTTCCCCCAGGACACGAGAGGACAAGTGGATCGTGGTGGATGACTTAGTCTACGATGTCAGCAGTTTCCACAAACGACACCCAGGAGGCGCTAGGATCATCTCCCACTTTGCCGGACAGGATGCAACGGTACAAAGACGAGTAATTATCTGAGAAATTGTGTGAATTTCTTTTGTATAGGACGTGTGGCATGCGATGCACATTGATAAGGAACACGTGGCTAAATACATGAAGCCCTTGCTAATCGGCAAAGTTCACGAACCAGTCAACAAAGAGGTCAGAGTTCATCTTAAGAATTAAAACAAATCAAAATAAAATGTCTTCAGACCGCAGCCATGCAGAATGATTTCCGTGCCTTGAGGGAGAAAGTTGAGCAAATGGGATTATTTCGATGCAATCCATGGTTCTATGCTGCTCATTTGGCTCACATAATTCTGCTGGAAGTTCTTGCTGTTTGGGTCATCTGGTTCTTTGGGAGCGGCTGGCTTCCCTGGATGGCAACAGCATGCATCCTCGCCATTGCTCAGGTATGTATCAACGATTGATTAAACAGACTGCTTGATTTGTTCGTAGGCTCAAGCCGGCTGGAGTCAGCATGATTACGGCCACATGAGTGTCTTCAAAACATCGAAAATGAATCACATCGCACATCACTTCTTCATAGGAATTCTCAAGGTACTTCTTGCTTATCCGTCCTAATTTGCATATTCATGAGCCCACAGGGAGCCTCTTCTCATTGGTGGAATTTTAGGCATCACCAACACCACGCTAAACCAAACGTAGTAGCGAAGGACCCTGACATCACGGTGCCCTATCTGTACGTGTTGGGCGACAAGATGCCCGTGGAATGGGCGCAGAAACGCAAGGGCTTCATGCCCTACAACTGGCAGCATGGCTACTTCTGGGCGTGTGAGTCAAGCAGCATTTAAACTTAGCTCAAAGCCCCTTTGCAATTGAATGCGGGTCTCTTCTAATGCTCTGTGCATCTGCTTGCAGTGGGACCGGCAATTCTGTTGCCCGTTTATTTCCACGTTGAGAACATCTATTTCGTCATCAAGCGACGTGATGTCGTTGACCTTCTGTGTTCTGTGCTTTTTTTTGTCCGTCTGTTTGCTGTGTTCTCTCCTTTCCTGGGCGGATGGGGCACGTTTGCTCTCTATATGTTTGCCAGGTGAGACTTCATTTTGTTCTTTGTTCATTTTCATCAGTCAATTTGGAGCTGAGCGGGTGTGATGCTCTTTTTAATCAGCTTATTTGATGCTGGTTTATTCAGGGATAAAAGTACTGAACGCATTTATTTGGCATCTGTGGTGCGAAGGGTCAAGAGGTCATAGCCCCAATTTGCGCCATATTTGGATTGCGTATGAGATTCCCAGGTGACGGCTCAGTGCTGCTTATGAGCTCAAATTGCTCTGGCATTCACTTCGAAGGGCTGTATTTGCATCTGCAAATGCAGGATATAAAGAAACATTATCTGTAGAAATGGGGGACACTCCTGGTCCTGGGTTTCTCAACAGGTTGACAAAATATAATCATGAATGTTGGGGAAGCCGTAAAATCAGAATTACAAGCATAATCAAGGTTTATCAATGTGCTCTGTCACTTCCTGCATTTGAATGCTCAGTTTGTCGAAAAAGATGCGTTATGATTTCCTCAGTGCGTTATGAATTGTTTCGTACATTCGTGTATTATTTTACGCTGTTTATTAATTCAGGTATGAGGTTTCATCATATTGGACGATTTCATCGTATGTAGAAATAACAAATACGTGCGACTGTGAAAACGTATTTTATTTTCATTCACGATTGAATAAGCTATATTAAGTTTTATTTAGACACTGCTTTGGTTAAAGATTAGTTATATTCCTATACGTATTCATTACCATTTCCGATTTAAGATCATACTTTTAGGGATCATTTCTATAGTATGTATCGCAAGGAATTTCGGTTAATCTGAATTCCCAGCATTCAACCGCGATGACGAGTTGAAGCAAGATTTCCTGAGCGTGAAGCGGGCGATCGGAGTTTCCTTTGGGAAACACGCCGAACGCCATTGAAGAACGTTCCTCTCAGCCTTCGGGTTGAGCAGGAGGGGAATCTTGCATTCAGAGTGGTTGACATTATTTATTAATTATTAAATTACTATTTAATTTATTAATAATATCTTTAAACAAAGGAAGCAATTACCGCACTGATGTTTCAGGTTCATTGAGAGTCACTGGTTCACTTTCGTGACTCAGATGAATCATTTGCCGATGGAGATCGATCGAGATCAGCGGCTGGATTGGCTCACTTCGCAGACCATATCCACATGCAACGTGCATCCTTCGTTCTTCAACGATTGGTTCACTGGACACCTCAACTACCAAATAGAACACCAGTGAGAGCCCACTGACCATGACGCCCGCTGTTGTTCATTTGATTTTCTAGCTTGTTTCCCACCATGCCACGCCACAATTACTGTCACGTGAAACCTCTCGTTGAATCTCTCTGCCGTAAACACAGCGTGACCTACACATCGAAACCCCTCAGCACTGCATTTGCAGACATCCTCAGGTGAATCACATTTGAGAAATGGGAAAATGTGAAACAATTATTTTCATAATTGTTTTTTTTTTTTTTCACAGGTCTTTGAAGAAGTCAGGGCAATTGTGGTATGACATTTATCATCAACACTGATTTTTTTGATTTTTTTCTAAACTTGCTTTGAATTTTCTGTTGAATTCTCACGTTTTTCTTTCTTTCTCACATCTTTGCCCAAATCTAATTGAGTGCATTTTTGTTCTCTGGTCAACTCTCCAAGATATTTTATTTTATTTTTAATTTTATAATTTTTTCATGATAGGTTTATCTTATGTAGCTTTAAGGACTTGAATCTTCGTAAAATCTTACATTTCTTCACTTTTTCTCGGGGAAATCTGTGGTCGTGGATTTGAAATGAGTTTTCTTGAAAATTGATTGTGATAAAATCAACATTGACATAAAATGATGCCATAATTTTAAATGGTTGAATATTATAGTTATTCACTTGTTGAATATTTCACATTATTGAGAGTTTGATCAAATGCTTTTGCTATTTGGATTTTTTATGTCATAATTTCGATCAACTGAATTCCCTGAATAAATTACAAAGATTCTGAATTTCTGATAACATGGAAAAAATTTTATTTGAGAAAAATTCAGAAGATTTAATATAATCATAATTGCTCAGTTTCATTTAAATTTTTTATGAAGATATATTTTTTCTTTGAAGATTGTAAATATAAATAATATTTTTCTCTCATTTGTCAAAAGTGTGTGTAGAACATTTAATAATGTAATTGTTTGTTATTTTAGGCAACCGGTGTGTTTGAGTTTTGTTCTTCTTGTGGATTAATTAATTAAATAATAAAAAATCAAATCAAATTCATGAGATCAGGAATCAAAATAAATAAAAATGTCTCTCTGTTAAAATAACAAAAACAGGAATCTTCTCTGTGTTTTGTTCTTATTTCTACATTTTTCTGTTCTTTTCTTTCTTCCATGAAATAAAAAACGAATTCTTTCAAACTGACTTCTCTTTGTCCCGTTAAGTTGCCTTGCTTCATTTCTCAGGTTGCACGACATGAATTTTAGACAAATGGAATTATTTTAATTGTTTTCGATTATATGTCAATTGTGATAAAAGGCATGTTTTTAACAATTGATATAATCACCCTGGGGGCAGGGCAGTAATTATTCCTCCTTGTTTCATGATAAATCAATAACTCAACCTGGGTTCTATTACAAAAGGAGCCCATGCCGACCTTATGTTCCTATTGTCATTTCAAGCAGGTATATTGGTGATGTATTTACTCCGTAAATCATCTTGAACAATTAATTCTTAATTATGATTCGATGTCGGCGAAACATCTGTGCGCAGTTGATTGCGTATAGTGTTTTTTTTACTTTTTTTTTTTTTACTTTTCCAACTCCCTGTGAGAAAAGCCTTAGAGCAAGATGAAATTACTAACCTATAAAACCAGAAAGAAAAATGAGGTGAGAGAAGAAGCACGATATGAGCAAATGTCAATTGACGTATTGTAATTGCTCTGCGCGTCATTGAGCCGTTCTTTGTGATGTCTCGGTTGCTCTTGTTCAACCAAAAGCAAGTCCCTGCGGCGTAACTAGGTCACTGGTTTATTAAGGCTTCGCAAGCAAATTAAATTCGTAACATGAACGACGCCGCGTGCAGCCATTAATCTGCACGTAGAGGAGGAATTAGGACAGTGGAAATGTAGGTCAACTGGAGCGCCACCACGGTGCCCGCTTAACACGAGTTCCTCATAAACATGGCTGAAAAAAAAAGACCGAAAATCTCTGTTAATATGGTCATATATCTTACTTTAGACTCCAGACAGCGTAGACATTTCTATCATATAATATATGGACGCAACCATCACGAATATAATGCTCTAATATAAAATGTATATCTTAAATAATTACAAAGTTATTGGACTTTTTCTTTCTAACATTATAAGATATATCAGAAAGTGTGTGTTTTTTTTTTGTTTTTTTTTTTTTTTCTTTAGCGATTGTGAGCTGCCTGCACACAGACCGACTCCATGCATTATTCTTTCTCTGTGGATTATGTTCCCTGATTTACCGCCGTTGTTACAACAACAATCATCCCAGAATGCATCGTTCCGCGAACAATGGGTTTGTGATAAAGTCTATAAGGTCATGGATGTTCAGTCATGTTTTGTCATGTTCAGTCATGTTCAGTCATGTTCCAGTCATGTTCAGCGCCTGAAGAGGGCTGATTGATGGCAGGAAGCATGACGTCATCGAATTAGGGTATTCTTCCAGTATTCTGTAAGACAACCGAACCATTGAAAAGCCGACGCAATAATATTATGCCCCCAAAATGGAAGATCGAAGTTGGGTGCATCGTATTTGTGTTTTCAATATGAACACGCCATGGGCAGGTTTGCCTCAGTGATCCGTTTGAAGACTAAATAAAGTCTTTGCAACGTGTAAGAATTTAAGATAAATTATGCCAATTTTGCTTGGATACATCAACATGTATTTATTATGATAATTACTCGTTGAACGCAACCTGCGCTTCAAATGCAACCAGCGGGGAGCTAATGCGCCACATTTAACTTAGTATGATAAGCATATTAATCGACATGGCTCAGCGTGTTTGATCATTTTAATTGTAATTAGAAATCATAATTTCACTCTGATAATTGTTTAAATGTTCCGACTTAAATGCATAAATTTTAGAAACCATTGATTCAGCGTACACATGTAGCCAAGACGCCAGATGTAAATGAGACGAAAAAGCGACCAAAACCGCCGTCAAACGTAGTTTATTTGAGGAAGGTCAACGCTCTGCACGCGCGACCGATTCGCCACAACGGCACCGTGCGTCAATTTCAGAGGCGTCGACTCACTCTCCGCGAATTCCTTGAAGTCATTTGAGACAGACACACCCTGCAAGAAGCAAGAGACATTCAACGTAGTTTCACCTTCCGCATCCTGGCAAATTAACACCATTAGATTCCAAACAACACAAAAATGTCGGCGTGAATCAAATTTGCGTTTAAATTAACAACCTCAAAATGCACGGATTTCAAAGTCGTGTTTCCGGTTTTCAGCAAGCCCTCTACAATCAACATTGGGGCGGAGGCAGGTAGAGGGTTATTCGACAACTGGAAGAAGGGACAGTACACAATCCCATGATCGATATGACATTGAACGAACCACCAGAGTGCGGAGTGTGTCGTTTTCTTTGAATCCAGCGATCAATGCAAACGCAGAATTCGTGCAAACATTGCATCTGCTGAGATTGAGGACTCGGAGACTTCGGTTGCTGCTGAGAGCCTCGCCAAGAGCGACAGACCCCTGGGCACCGACGCCATTCCACGACAGATCCAGGGAAGTCAAACCGACATTGTTCTGGAATCAGGTGTCTTTAATTAACTGATACGTGAATAGCATAATGCGCTTACTTTAACTCCGTTCGCAATGGCTTTTGCTCCTTGGCATCGTATGTGGTTCCACGATACATTCAATACTTCCAGGGTTTCAGTATTCTCTGGAAGAGGAAGAATGGGGAAGGAGGGGGGGGGGGGGTATTCATTGGTTTTATGATTCTTCGTGCATCTTACCGAGGATCCTGCCGAGGGCAACGGCAGAGGTGTCTCCCAGGGTGTTACGGCTCAGGTCGATTTCGCGTATTGATGAATTGACCTGTGAATATTCATGAAATGTAGAGTTTGAATGAACCAAAATAAATAATTTCAAAGATTGCATCTACTTCTGTCATTTAATTAAGGGTTATTTCCACGACCACCTCTGTGAATTCAATATAGCAGTTTTACCTCCAACAAATTTGCGATGTGATTGAAGGCAGCGTCGCACATGAGGACGTTGGACATCTTCACCGATTTTGTTTTGCTCCGACTTGCAAGACTAGAACACACTTCCTCGATTCCGACAGATCCCAATTGGTTATCAGAGATATTCTGAAGAACTTCATTTAACAAGAATTTAAAAGAAAAAAAATAAAGGGATTGTACAACTCAATGGAACATCTCACTACAATCCCTGCCCACGTGGACTATAGATGTATGCGAGAATAACTTATTCTTACAAGAAAGGAAACACAGCTCCATGTAATTTATCAGAATACAGTGCATTTCAGAACCGAAAATTGCACCATAAATTCATAGCATAAATACCAAAATCCAGCAACGAAGGTCGAAGTGTTAGGATAACGTAATCACAAGGTGTTGTTGCTGAGAGGTGAAGTGTTTCAAGCACTTGTTTGAATTGCGTTTTTATGGCCAATTGTACATATTATATAAATCAGGCAGATAAACGTTAGATCAAAGTGGCCATGATTGTATCGTCACGCGGGATGATCTTACCACATCAGTGATCGTGTCGTTCGTATCCAACATGGCCGCCAATGCCTTGCTCCCTTTCAAGTGCACGTTATTGTCTGAGATGTCAAATTCTTCAACTGAATTATTTTTCTGTGGAAATAAGGTTCAAAATCTGATGAGAGATGACGGGTCTCATGGTTCGTTTGCCCTAATTCAACGTTTGCAATCTCTTTCTTTAAAGTTTTTCTGACACCAGATCATCTACAATACAACAAAAGATTCCTCAAGGTTTTAGCATATCATTAATTATGAGAGATTATTAGTGCTGTGCGACCACATGAACATTATTTGAGGATTTTGAGCTCTTGAAACGTAAATATTCATGCTCTACCATCCATCGCAGAAACTTGAGTCGAGTGCTTTGTGACGTCACATAATTAAAACATTGCATTCACCGATATTGTATCTACATAGACGCACCATGCCAAATAGAGCACCAGGCACACGGACACAGCAATTTCCACCAAGTACCAAACATAAAAGCGAGATCAAAGCAGCACCTACCGCCATGACCACCGCCAGGGCTCTGGTGCCAGCGTCGGCTAACCCCTGACCTCGGAGCCTCATGACCTTCGACATGAACTGGCTCTCCACCCTCCGCAGGGGGTACGTGTTGGCCTTTGAACAATGGATGCGATATGCAGCGGTCGTTTCCGCTTCTTTCCTCTTTTCCTCCGATTCAACACGTGGTTTGGGTGGAACTAGAAACAAGATCATGGTTCATGAATGGGGCCAATAGCACAATATTATTTAGCTAAATATGTAGAACATTTGCCCAGAAATATATTACACTTATTGGACAGACTTAACTCCCGATAACTACTCATTTCCAATTCGTTTTTATTGTATTTTATATTTTTTTCTTTACTCTGCACCAAGAACGTGACTTGTTTGATTTACAAATTACAATTGTGCATTTATTTATGCGTCTACAGGAAGTGGCTCCACCCTCCCCCCTCGCCACCCATTATGCGTTCATCCCAGCTGTTGTAAATAGTTACAAGAATGGTTGTTTCATAATTCAATGGCAGGTGTTCAATAACAATAATCTTCAAAGTGATGCTTGCACACAGTTACGTCATAGGAGATTTTCTGGGGCCATCATTTTATAGAATACACTGCATAAACGATCATGGATGAATGGATGAACGACCCTGGGCCATTAACTTATAATGCAGTGTCCATTCATGCAGTATGCCATACGTGTTCACATTACAGCAGCTGTACATGTGCCATACGTGTTCACATTACAGCAGCTGTACATGTGCCATACGTGTTCACATTACAGCAGCTGTACATGTGCCATACGTGTTCACATTACAGCAGCTGTACATGTGCCATACGTGTTCACATTACAGCAGCTGTAATCACTCACCGTCTTTCATGATATCGTATCCAGTGAAAGTAAAATCCTTCACCAATCTCCGATGCACAGCACTCGAACTTTGCGTCGGCATTTTCTTTTCGTTTTTCTTTTTCGAATCCGTTCTCGTCGTCGCCATTTTGAAGCCCACTTTTGTTAATTGCTGCTAAATTATTATTCTTTCCATTGCTCACAGAACAAGCGATCAAATTTGCGCTCTGATCAAACGAGCAGCGCACTCGATCTTTGTACTCTTTTGCTCTCCTACAGGAATCAATGTTCAACCAGGCAGCCTCGAAGCCTCGAAGGAGACAGGAGGCACATACAACCGATCACCGATTAGGCGGCCCCCCCCTTCTCTCTCTCTCTCTATAGAAATACGCGTATAATAAGCCTGTGATCTTTATGAGTTCACTGTGAGCATTAGCCAATGAATTTTATGCAATCGCTAATCTGTGAAATATACTTATAATGATCCTATATGGTTATGTTAGGTGAAGAGATTAGACTCGTCACTTTGCCTGATTTAGAAATAGATTTAGAAATTGTTCGATAAACTGTTCGCTTTGTTGATTTATCTACCGTGTTTATTTGAAGGGGAACACGTGATTCATTGTGTGATTATCACACACTAAAGCACATCAGATAGGTTATTGCATCAAATAGGTTATTTTAAAGAGGATTTCTGATTGTTTTGATATAGCACCGAATGATAGAAGATGAATCCATAACGGCAGACCGATCTACCTTCTGGCAGACACGTGAATGTCAATAAATAAAAATTTCATGCCAGTTACGTTATGAGCTAATTTCTAGATGCATCTAATTCGAGAGATTTGAAATCTCGCTTTATATCATTGCGTGTTCGATTCACGCGAGTATGACGTCACCGACCAATTCTTCTATTGTGAACATCAAAAGCCGTGATTGAGCAGCTCTTTGTTCTCATCCTAAGAATAAAATAAATCTGACATTCTTTTTTTGGGGGGCCATTTTGCGTCGGAAGAATCTGACAACGAACAAAAGAAGATAATTATACAATAGGGAAGACGGGGGAAAGGGAGTAGGGCTGAATGTAAACTATCCGTCAAATTGAGTGGTAACGCAATTTGACATTTCTATGGCTCAAGCCAGTAGACAGTGTACTTTTGTGTTTGGCAGAATGCATAACTGAATTGCGTTAAAGTGCACAATCTGGTTCAGACGAAAAAAAAAAGAACAGCTAGACAAATATCGTGAACTATTTATATCAAGACTCGGCCATCAACCCCTATACAATCTACTCAGGAGAATAAAAATAAGTCGTAATATTTATAATAATCTCCAATTTATGAAAATAAATGCTTCAATTGCCATCTTCATTTGAACCCATCAAATTAGGTATTTCCAGATATGTAAACGTTTTAAACAGTTTCATAATTAGATAAGATTACGCAGTAAAATAATTATAATTATAATTCTATGATTGGTTTACACATCTACACACTGAAATGTCTAAAATGACTAAATCCTTTGATATTTGGGTTACAACTTGTTAGCTTAACTCATAAATGAGCCACAAAGCGACCCAATTCAAAACTCTAAAAATCCACTGTGACCTTTTTCTGTCTTTGATCTTTGACCTATCAATTTCTCTTATAGTATATGTGATGTCTTTAGAAGCACAGTATAGAGGATTACTTACGACGTTAAATATATAATTATATCAACGGATTATCAGTTGAACCAATTGAATCTTCTGCCCAGTTGATCAAACCAGAGCGACATGATCAAAGGGGTCAAGTGTCAATAAATATATTATACTTTTATTGCTTTTGACCGATCACAACAATATTATACGCCATACGACTATTAAAAAAAATATGAAGAAATAAAAAAGATTGAAAATCGATGCAGAGATGTGTGCGGCGACGTCAGACACGGTGGAGTCATGTCTTAATTTTGATTGGGCGTTTAATTATGCTGCATGCAATTGTTAATTTGTTATTGTTCATATGAGCGTAATCGCTCTGCAATGCAAAGAATAAAGTGAATTAATTAGAGTGGCACGTTCTTTCAAAACATGGTTGCGAAAAGGTACGCGACGGTGATTCAGAACATGATATCTACAAAGTAAACATTCTTCAACACTCAACTATTAAGTCAAGATTCATCGTCGCCCATTTAAAGTGCTGAGTGTGCCATTTTTATTCACATTTTGTTAACCACAAAAATAAATGATTGACTTGCCAATGAAGTTAAATAGAATGCCATTTATTGGTTAATCATTTCAGTGCACTGATTCCAAGCATTTACTATCTGGTGCAATTCAATTCTCATCTTCTTCGCTCTGAATGTCAGCTTCAGTCTACTTGTTTACCATTAAATATGAGCTGAATCCCTTCGTTTAAATCAGAAGCATCTCCGAAAGTGAATTGACAACCAGCTCCCATGTACTTCACAGTGCAACCAGTCTTTCCTTTGACCCCATTGCAGCCACGGTGAGAACTTCATTTCTGATTTAGTTAATACGACCGCCAGTTGCTTCTCTGGTGGTATGGTATCCGACAGTAAGTATTATGTAATAGTTCACGGGACAATGACTCCTGAGTGTCGTGCCGTTATATGGTGCTCAAAAGGTAAAACATAATAGCCGTATATGCAATCATGAAATAGAGTAACACATGCAATAACATTATGTCATTTAGTTAGTGCATAAAATCTTATTGCTAGATGTTTCAGTTGCTCTGTTAAAAGTTTATGCAAATATAACCCAGTTCAAGGATATTTGCAACTGGTTGAATAAAACAAGCATAATGTTTAACTTGTTTAACAGCTAGTTTAAGAGTAATATTCGCAATGTGATGGTGAGGAACAGCACCATTGCGCCCTCAATCGTAGTCCATCGCGGGGCGTGGAAGGTGGCTCGACCTTCGTAACTGACCCATATGCAGTTGCCCAGGGGTCGAGAGATCGCATGGCTGGACAAATATTCGGTTATCGCACTCGGTAAACATACTCAAGTCAGAATTCCATTTTGGTTTCCACGCATAAAGTATAGAGATCGACAAGCGACAACTACACAATCTGAGTTATACCACGGAGCCCCCGCCGATATGTACTAGCCACCGCCGATTGGACGTTTAGCCAGCCGCCGCCGATTGGTGCCGTCGGCCAGCCGCTATGAGCCGATCACAGTCATCAGCGGCTCTCAGCCGATTCAATCCAAATATTTTCCATTCAATATTACAAGAAGTTATCATTTGTACAAGTCTTTATTGTGTTTATGGTATTGTTTATATACTTACTATCTGAGCTATCTGTGGAAGTAGATTTTATTCAGTTTACTTCATTAAAATTAATGTGAGGATTTATGCCATACTGTATGTATGCCCATACATATACATGTACGAGGGTTGTCCCAAAATATCGGACAGACATTGGATGCGCAGTATACTAGTACGTACTAGGGTTAATGTAAAATATTCCTTCACGAGTATACAAGTAGATCACTTGTTACTAGTTACATCTATATTACTGGTAAGTACCTGGCATTAAGCCTACCACTATTTGATTGATTGTTCTTCAACTATTATAACTTGCAGCACTGCCGAACCCTCATTTCAGAATTCGGAAGCCAAAAATAATTTGCAATGGCCTCTGATAACATTGCTTTTGTTGGTCTGAAAAATGAGTGAAATTCTGTTAATTTTCCTGAAATTAGTTAGGATATATACATGTAACACAAAAGTTGCCCAACAATTGCAAACCGAGAGATAAAAAACCGCGAATTTCTCATTCAAGATCCTGATGCAACAACTTATTCGGTTCGCCATCCTCTTTCCTTTTCCAACCTGTTCCTCTATTTGCTTCCTAATCCCGCTGCATATATTATTTTCTTGAAATAAAAGAGTTAATTAGAATCTTGCTGAATTTGCGTCAGCAGGCACAACAAAGTGATAATGGTGATTATGATGTTCATTGGTAAAAATAACCTATTGAAGTTTATGAAACACCCTAAACCTCTTGAACTTAAGTAATGCAAGAGAGTGTACTTGAGTGGGACATATTAGAATTTGGAAATCGTCCAATCTCAAATTACCGCACTAGTACCACATGTACCACATGTAGAGAGTAGTACATCATACATGCTCGTGTTAACTAATGACATTATTATGTATTATATATATACGTATAGAATGACATAGCAACCATTGCCATGCCACTTCAAGCCGCTGCTAGCCGCCGATCGCAATGCTGAGTCGATATCTTTGATTGGTGGAGCGGCTTAAGCAGCTAGCCGGTCATTTCTACTGCAGCCAGCCGATTCTGGTTAATTACAATCTGCTCCAAGGTCTAATATGAGTTTCAGTCAGTTTTATGAGAGGTCAAGATAACTTAGATAAAAGTGGAGTGATAGCACATTCGAATCCATCTCAGTTTAACACTCCACTGTTCTTGTCCGCAAATAATTCGTACTTCTGTGTACTGTTGGTTTTATAATTATTTATTCAGCTAAAGATGCTGAATAATTATATATCAGTGTTATTCAGTTAATGTTAATTAATAATTTAAAACTTTAAACAGAGATGAATCACTGGCGAAGGACGAGGCTTCTGCGGAACGAAGACGCGTGTTCCATTTCGTCCTCGTCATCGTTCTCCTGATCGTCCTCGTCGTCCTCTGCGTCGTCCTTGCTGTCGTTGCCCTCGGTGTTCAACAGCATGACACAGGTCAGAGGTCATTGCCAATGACCTCTGTGACCTGAATCACAGAGGTCATTGGTACTTCTGGATATTGCATAATCTTAGCAGTTATATCACACAGGCCAAGAAGAACTAAGAATGAACATTGGATTTTTGTTTTGCTATTAGAAAACATTGCACTGACACGTGACATAATAAAAAGAAATCAATTAAGTAGCAGTAACGATTAAAATATTAATTATCCCAAATGATGAATATCCTGTGTAAAACCAACCATAACTCACACGGGTGTTTTTTATGTGTTTTATTTGATGCATGTATAATGAAGCAATGCTTGCAGGCGCGTGCTTCTCTTAAGGGACATGACGTCATCCGAATGATAAGCCCCTCCCCTTTGATTCGGATTAATATTTAAAAACCCCACAAGAACCATCTCGAGATCACCCTGTAAATCGCATGCGATATGACGATGTGGGCTTTATCCATCGGCGTAGTGTTCGCTGCAACCTGCCTGGATGCGGCTTGTGAGTTGTTCGTTTACCTGGCGTGGTCTTACCTATAAGCAGCGATAATGTATTATTATACCTTGTCAATGGATGCACTCTGAATAGCGTCCCTTATTCATTTTAATGTATCTCATCGGCAGCAATTGAACTGAACTTAGCCGCACTCGGAGACATAGAAGAGTTGTACATCAATGGCGAAGCTGTTGACTTCCAGATGTGCCAGGTGTCCATGGCTCCGTACACGTCTCAGTCGCACAAACTGGACAGCATGCCGGACTCCATTGCGGTCAAGATCACCAACAGCAATTTTCTGAGTGCTCTACTACTGGCCGACCTCAGAGAGCACAATAAGGTCGTGATGACAACTGGGCGAGGCCAGTGGCGATGCACGACCAAAGTCAATAGTGAACAATGGGTGAGGCCGGACCACTTCGACATGGACAAGAGTGTCGTTGAGTTCGGAAGGAACAAACGGGGAGGAGAAGCATACGTGAAAGGAATTGACCACAGTGCGATGTGGATTTCGTCCGAAGTCGGCACAGCGATGACTTATTGCAAATATCTTGGTGAGTGGGAAAAGCAGCAAAAACACAAAACGTTGGAGGCATAGCGTTGTATTATTATAATGACCATGTTTAAATCTCACTCTGTAGGAGGAGAATGGAACATTTGAAAGGCCGACAATCTCATATTTTTCTCCGTTTTCTCTTGAGACTGTGATATTCATATTGTATACCCGGGATTTAGTATTCTCATTGCTTGAAACAAAGAGCTCAAACAGTACTACTTAAACATTGAATGATTATTGCAAATGTCCCATTAGGGGTTGTGGTATCCAAATAATGGACAGTCAATCATCGTTTGTTGATCGATTGTCGATGCATTGAATGCATGCAGGTTGTAATGGGTGAAATGCAGGGCGATTGATACGAGTTGAATAAATTATCATTAGAGCACTGTCTGTGCTCAGCATCCAATCAGCGTCGAGCTGAGTGCCTGACGTACCACATACTCAAAAGTCCATGAACGTTCCTTTGCTGACAATAATATGTGCACATTTTAACTTCTCAAACATTTATTCCAAATAATTCCAGCTGTTGAAGACTCCCATATGACTGTTGAGGGTCTCGTTAACAAACTCATTAAAGATCTGCAAGGTGAGAAATTGAATGCAACTTGAATTGTAACGATTCTTACGGCACAATAGGTGAAGTGGTTGGGCCACTGAAGAAACTGCTGACCAACCGACTGGACAATGACCTGCTGGCTGAAGGACTGCTCATTCCACGCCACATCAGAGAAGATATTAAACCAGAACTGCTGCAAAGGTGAGACGTCGCGATGCTTCTGCTGTGATTTTCATTGCATGACTCCGCAGTTTGAAAGACGCCATGCTCAGTGCTCTTGATCAGCTTCGAGAGGAGCGCATCGGCAAGATCAACGCGGACGACGTTTTCCCGAAGCCAAAGTTTGGCAGCAAAACGTGCTTGTGGCCTCAATACACGTGCTCTGCGTCAAAGTACAGAAGTCTGGACGGCTCTTGCAACAACCTGAAGAACCCCTTGTTCGGACGCGCTGGAATTCCGTTTGTCCGTCTTCTGGACTCACAGTACGATAATGGTCAGTTAATGCACTGATAGCATCAGTATTTTCCGTATAATAAAAATTACTGTGCATGCGCTTTAAGGTGTGGATAGCCTGCGTACAAAAGGAGTAAAGAAAGATCTGCCTGGATCTCGTAAACTGAGCACCAAAGTCTCCCTTCACCAATCGCATCCGCATCCTCTCAAGACGCAGGCTGTCATGGGATTTGGTCAGTTCCTTGACCACGATTTCAACTTCACCCCTCAGGAGACGACCTACGTGGACGGTGGGATCTTTTATCATTGATACGCCATTCGCACACAGACCCAATGACTCTTTCACAGATGATGGCGTAATGCGTGACGTCGATTGTGGTCACGATGGCTGTGACAGCACTAATCCTGCCTGTAGTCCCATACCGGTTCCGAGTAACGATCCAGCATTCAACGTAGACTGCCTCAAATTCTTCAGATCAGTAGGAATACAAGACTTAACATGTTCATCCGGTTAGCTCATCTTCAATTCTTCACATTCACCTCATTATAATGAGCGCATCCGCACAGGTAAACGCGAGCAGGAGAACGGCGTCACCGCTTTCATTGACGGTTCTCAAATCTACGGTTCCAGTGTAGCGGATAGCATGGCACTGAGGGACCAATCAGATCTCAGTGAGGCAGTTTTTCACAGCGTCAAACTTTTTTATATCTGCAGAATCTATCCTTCAAATTACCTGCACTGTCTCTCTCTACAGGTAGAGGTCGTCTGAATGTGACGCAGCATCCATTTGATTCTAAGCTCAAGGCTCTCCTTCCCCAAATCCCAACAGGGTGCGCGATGCAAGGAGAGTACAAGTGTTTCACGGCAGGTAATTGGTTACCTGCATAAGTGTAAGCTGCTATTTGGTGGTCTGTGTTATAAGGCGATGGAAGAGTTAATGAACACCACGGTTTGTCAATCTTCCACACAATCGGACATCGCGAACACAACCGCGTTGAAGAAGTCCTTCACGACCTCAATCCTCAATGGAGCGGAGAAAAGCTCTTCCAGGAGGCGAGACAGATCGTCTGGGCAGAACTCCAGGTCATCACATTCAAAGAGTTCTTACCAGCGATTTTGAGTGCAGCTACCTTGGCCAAGTATGATCTGGAGCTTCTGGAGGAAGGCTATTATAACGGTGGGTATCACTTATGACAAGAATACGCGACAAAAACTTATGATCCGGTTCAGATTACGACGAGGAGGTCGATCCATCGATGGCCAACCATTTCGCAACCGCCACATTCCGCTATGGACACAGTACTGTGGCTAATGAAATGGAAACTTTGAGCACTTCTTGGGACAGACTCAACTTCTACAAACTACGCGATGTATGCGAGTGTCACACAATCAACCAATCAACCAATCATTCTCATTCCAGCAATTCTTCGTCCCGAAATTTCTCTACAACACAAAAGAAGGCGGCATCGATGGCTTCATGCGAGGAATCGTCGACCAGCGGTCGGAGCGATGCGATCGCCATTTGCCGGTCGAAATGACAGACCATCTTCTCCTTTGGGACGCTCTGAGTAAATCAAGAGAGCGTACTGACCTCTTTGCCCTCAACATTCGACGTGCCCGTGACCATGGTCTCCCAGGTGACTGACAAGTTGACCTCGATACATGACCTCTTTGCATTTCAATCGTTCACAGGATACAACGCATATAGAGGACATTGTGGTCTACCTAAGCTGACAAATTTCCAGAAGCCAGACGTCTTCCAAGATAAGAGTACATCCAGAGTATTCAGGAAGCAGTACCAGTGAGTACGCTCACCTGTTTATAAGCAAGATTGCCATTCCTATACATGTCACCCCTTCGAATATTCTCTGATGTCAGGTTGTCCATTGAACATCTTTTAAAGCGATGATCAATCCACGTTCGAACAGCAATCCATTGCGTATACACTGTCATATTAAACGTGTCCCTTCAATGCAATGGGCAAGTGGGATATACTATCTTATTCAATACACAGTGTATGCATTACCTCTTTATGTAAGAGAGGGGTACCGAATAGGTCAGTGGGTTAAACCGGCTGACTGCAATCCTATGCCGACCGTGGGGGTCGAGGTCCCGGGTTCTAGACCCGATCAGGCCAAGGGCGTTATGATTGTGAAT
This sequence comes from Capitella teleta, assembly GCA_000328365.1. NCBI lineage: Eukaryota > Metazoa > Annelida > Polychaeta > Capitellidae > Capitella > Capitella teleta. Next base: position 126,699 of record KB309474.1, read on the forward strand.
TACAATTGTGATTTTTTCAGTGACTCTGCAGTGCTGCCCAACTGCGTAACAAGGCCGGGCGCTGTGTACTACTGTCTATGGTGGTATGCAGGATAAAGAACCCTTTGGATTTATCGATAAGAGTAGGGGGAAACCCCGGTCCCAGGCCTTCTGGTCTGGCGCCCATATCATCCGATTGGTTTGGGTGGAGCCGTAAAACCCCAATCACTCACTTTATGTAAGAGTGGAACTCATAAGGAGTCTCACAATCGTCACAGATTGGTGTACAATGTTATGCATGTATAACTGTGTAACTTTCCTTAATTCGATAACCGATAGAATGAGATCGTCGTGGTGTTGGTATTAAAGTAACTTGAGGTCAGCTCACAATATCGTTTGATGAAATTCCATCAGATCTGTGGACGACATTGACATATTCGCGGGAGGAATTTCAGAAAGCCCATTGGCGGGTGGCATGGTTGGCGAGACATTCTCCTGCCTGATGGGAGAACAATTTGAAAAACTGCGCAAGGGAGATCGATTCTGGTTTGAAAATCCAGGCGTGTTCACCAAAGGTAGATGTTATTCTTTGTGTCATGTCACCTTCCATTGTTGAATGTCATCATTATCCAGAGCAGCTGATGGAGATCCGTAAAGCCAGTCTGGGTAAAGTCTTCTGCGATAACTCTGACCACATCCAGGTCATGCAACCGAACGTCATGGAGGTACCGTTCAGAGAGGCCTTCCCGGAAAACAAGTGAGCGACCTTTGAACCTATGAATCACATGATTATTTTTTCCCCTTAGTTTCAAAAAATACAACGTGCTTGACCATGGTTTGTCCGAGGCTGAGTTCATGGACCGATGGGTAAATAACTTCAATGCCCGCGTCGCTTGCAATGAGCTGCCAACGATTGACCTGGGCAAATGGAAGGATCCGATGTAGGACATACATGTTGAGAGGACCAAATTATTCAAGTTGTGGCTGAGTTTATTTTTAATTTAAACAGTTAAAAAAAAGGATCACAAAAGTTAATAAAAGTGGAATGGAAATTCAATTCTTCTTTTTTATGTTTATTATTATTATTATTTTTTCTTTTTTTTTCTTTCAATGCTTTTTGGTTGCTTTTCCCGAACACTGTAAATCGCACAAGTTACATACTTTGACATTCGTTTATTTAGCAAAATTATTTCAGACGAAATACTATATGGCCATGAAATTACCTGGGTAAAAAACCTAAATTCTTCTGTGAGAGGCTCGTCTAGCAAGAAGTGAATAGTGATTATTTTGATATTAATATTTGATATTACCCGCGTTTCATAGAAAGGGCAGCTTTTTGAAACACTATACGACTAGATTGAAAACCTCTCATTACTTGTGAAATAATAAACTTTTAAATCACCCTGTACAATTTGTTATGTATTATGCATATAATAATGTGCACATTTATTAATAGAGATTTGAAGATACATAGGCCAACGCATGTATCTATGTAGGTCCAACGTATAATAATATTAATTAAATGTTCTGAAGAATAACGTATAGTTCTTGGTTTGTTTTTTTGTTTGTTTTTTTACCATTTTTCTTCTTATAAATGTGCAAACTCATTTGCGAAAATAAATTTATATATATATATATATATATATATATATATATATATATATATATATATATATATATATATATATATATACA
>KB309483.1:36527-47186 GCA_000328365.1 Capitella teleta
ACGTTTCCTGAAATGGAAATATCGTATTTGAAATTGATGGCTATGAATTGTACTTGTTCGGTTTTCAATTTGGCTATTAACTCAGGTGCCCCTCAAACTAAACCACTTTAAAGCCAATGTTTTCTATACGCTGTGTGTAAATAGAAACCTAATTAAATACCTTGTTTGGCAATGATTATCCAAAAGAAGAGAAAGAGGAATATTCTTGTCGAGGAATACATGCTTATATCACCTGTCATTGTGATTGATTCACAAGTGTGCACGCTAACCCAGCATGCTAAGTGTCAGTGTCAATCCTATTAGGCAAATGGCTCTCCTTAATCACAGAAAAAAAAAAAAAAAAAAAAAAGTTGCGCCAAGTAATCGCAAGTATGAAGTGTTGGATAATCACTGAGCAAAGTACAAGCGAGAAAGTTTGTTACGCCAGGTTTTTTTTTAGTTGATCAAACCGCGCTGGTGTTTAAGTCACCTGTACGACCACCTTAATCAGTTATCAAGGTGAATTAATATATGTTATTTATAGCAAGCACTAATCCTTAGCACACTTTAAAATCGGGCTGATCATACAACCAATAATGAGACAAATTTGTGTGCAGTGCAAATTGATAACTTTCAGTGCGGCTGCCAATGATAGTATCTGGTATAATATTTAAAGGTATACCATTATAATTACGTTAGTGTGTATATATACATATACACGGTAAATTAAAGGTTTATTTGTAATTAATGTTGTTTTTCAACCTGCTCTTTTTTCGGATAGTGAGCGTTATTTTCCAAAATATGTTTTATTTATAGTTGGATTAGGCTCTTATCGAGAGTTATTAGCTGAGTTAATGTACCTCTAATAACGGGATTTTATTGTCTTTTACATTTGTCTGTAGACATCAATGTGTAACGGTAGACTGCCGGAGACATAGTCTACTTACATTGAGAAACAAAAACCTGTTGAGTAAACTTTAATGCTATTCAGAGCCAGTTCCAGTAGAAACTCGTTCGAGACTCAATTGAGTCTGAATTGTGTTGCTGAGGAGCTGTCCTTATGTATCCTGGGCATATGTGAGGGGAACCATGGCCAGGCCAGATGAGCCCTGTGGATATGGGCAAAGTCAAGACTGATGCTATCCCAGCCTGTCTTTGCTCTCGCCCTGTGACATCTAATCACATTATAAAACCTTCCAGAAGCATCTTGAACGTTCCACAAACGAATCTGGGCCTGGTGTAACATGGCAGTCGTGCCCATTGAGTACACAAGTGGCTGAGTGACATATGGGATGTAAACAAATAATATACATAGCTATCTGCTACAAATTGTCGAGAAAGTACAGGCGAAAAGTTCCATACCTGAATACCACGATAACAAAGAACAAGCTTAACTTAGTTTCACCTGAATTCAAGTAATTCACATCACCTGAAACCAGCACACGAAACCTGAAACATGCTAATAATTATTTGCCTTAAATTAAATCTAACTAATGTGTAACCAATTATTCACCAACATACCTGAATTATGTGCTAAGAGATTACAACTTCGTTCTAGCGACACAAATTATTATGCTCCCTAAATCAAAAAAAAAAAAAAAAAAGAGGAAATATTATTGGAAGATGGCCCTGTTCTATGAAGTGAATAAACCGCATCAGAGTCAATGGGGTTGCCATGCGGTTATCTTATTCTGCGCAAAACCTCTTCAATAATAATACCTTAAATTGCTGAAATGCACACATTGTGTGCGTGGATTGTTTGTGATCGAGCAAATGTGGCATTTGCATTTACATTTTATATCGCTCTTTGTTGTTATTGTCTATATGTCATTTCCCCTTTTGACTCAGTTCATAATTGCTTGTATAGCTTGATGTCTCTGCGGCTTCTTGGGATTTTCCAGCCGATTCTATGGAATGCACCACCAGGGTGGTGGTGCATACGCGGAAAAAGTAGCGCTGTGCGGCGGTGCAATTACTTCACGCTTTTCCATCCGTGAATCAATGCACCGCCAGGGTAGGCTGGGCTGGAAACTATTGGGATGCCGATGTGATTTGCTCTCTGTAAGATACCTCAAAGTCTTCCAAGCTTCAAAACACATGCAGGGTATTTCATTTAAAATTCGTATCAAATTTCAATGAAAACCGCAATAGATTTTCGACTAATCACAAAACTGTGTGAGAGTCACTGCGAAGTATCTGTGTGAAGGAGAGGTTGTGGCCGAGTAGATGGCGTGCTTGCCTCGAAGGGTCTTGGCCATCAGAGGTTCGAAGGCAGCAGCCAACCTTGTGTGTTTGGGTGAGGCATTTTCTCAATATCCGTGATTTATTAATTCTTTATATTATCTCTAGATTATGATTGAGCTTTCTCAGCTTCTCTCCAATTTTTGTGAAACTTTTCAGAAATAACCAGACATCTTATAATTATACAATAGTGTCCCGCTTATCTAGCTCCCCAGGGGTACTCTACGGCTCGGGGAGCTACCGCTTATCCTGCAATATAGCTCACCATTTATTAAAGCATTAAACGAATCTTATTTTAACAAGGGTCAATAGATAAGCCAATGAACATATCAAAGACCTCGGAATGTCAAGTCAAGCCATTCCCTTAGTCAAGTCCAGTATCATAACGCACATAATAATTTCAACGCCGTGCTGTAGACGTGAGCTGATTAATTTGTCATCAGGTTTGTTTTGAAAGTTATACAAGTATTTGAACTAAAGGTTGGCGTTAAGTGAAAGCATTTTATGAATATAAATGAATATTAGCCATTCTGGTATACCAAACGCGGATTTGCAAATCATTTCATCACATACTATGACTCTTGTATTTGATGGAAATGCGCTATGATATGCGTTATGATATGGGCTATGATATTTCGGCTATTTATCCAGGGTTTTTGCACACCTGATTACGCGCACAGAAGCTCTTCGCAATTACTTACCACTTGCATTTAAATGTTCCTTCCTCATTCAAAATATTATTAACGTTTAATTCGATTTCTTTGTATAGATGGGTGCATAATAACCTAGTCAATCCATATCAGGTATCAATGTTTTTGGAATAAAGGAGAAATTTTAGCAAATTTTAAAGTTTTGTTTATAGCATGGAATAGATAGACTACATTTGGCCCACTCTGTATATGTGCGTACATGAACAAATTTAACATGGATGAATATATATGCCAGAGATATATACATGTGTAATCACTAGCTGTGTTACATCTAGTGTTATGACAATTCGAAGCGACGCCGATTCGTGATATACATGCAATGATAACAACGTCAGCAGAAAATGCAGTGACCAGGCAAAATATAATTCATTTGTATGCTTATTGGAATAGATTTCCATCGCCAATCCACCCACTGCCACCGCTCGCCAATGTGGAGGTTGAGTTAGCAGAAGTTGACGCAAAAAAAAAAAAAAAAAAAAAAAAAAAAAAAAACTTAATAATAATAATTATATAATTCATACAATTAATTGCATTAGTTACCATCAAGACCTTGAATTTGGAGCTAATTAATTAAAAATCCGGATTTTGGAAGATGTACATACAAGGAGTATACTGTGTAAATGTCAATGCAACAATTTGCATAACAACTAAGATATATTGAAATACCTAAAAAAAAAGAAAAAAATATGTAATAACATGAATCAATTCCGACTCCCGATTTGTAAAACAGAAATACGTCACCAATAGAAGTAAATATTGGTTTCAAAGGGTAAAAATATCCTCATTTCTGATGCTAATAGTCATAATGTGTGATATGTACGTGGTATATCATACTGGCTGACCTAAATATCTCGTAAAAAATACATTTGCTTTCGAAAATTACTATATAAAATAATAAATATAATTATTATATAATAAATCAATTTATGTTATAAAATGTGACGAATCTTCTGAATCTGATTCAGAGAATGGGCATTTATCAAAGAGGAAAAAATCCTCTAGAACGAGACAAGTTTCTACAATTTCACTTTCGACATGATGACGGTGTGTTATCGTCAATTAATTATCCCGATACACCTTTTTCCTCACAAACAATTCACCCTCTAGCCATTCGTGCGAGACAAAATAAACATTAACAACTACACAATTTTTATTGCACTTCTTTATAACCTTTTGCATGCACCCAAAAGGCAAAGGCACACGTTCTACGCCTATAAGGTTACAGACAGCAATTCATTAAAAAGTCACTCGATATATTGCACTCATTGATCTAAACTACTACTGCAGTGAGGTCCATAATCTGTAGTTACACGTTGACAGAATCTGACTTCAGTTACACGTTGTGGTGATTTCGCATGAATAATTTCTATGTTTATATTATTAGGACTATGACACTGAAGATATCGACTTCATGAAGATGGCAATTTTGGACAAATGGGATTTGAATAATGACGGGAAGATAAACAAAAGTGAATTGTCCATGCTTCTGTTACAGCAGTCGATGATGTGTCAGATGAGTGTCGAGAACGAAGAATGAAAAAAGAAATCATAACGCATATTTATCAGTAATGCGTTATGATTGCCGTGTTATGCCGCTATGATCCGCATTGGGGTGCGTTATGATAAGTGCCGTGATATTACATGGATGAGCTGTGTTGATCTCAGTCGCGATCTCTCTGCATGATTTCCTCCAAGACAAGCTATTTTTTTTTCTATATGAATATGTAAAGCAATTTAGCTATTCCATCTGTTTAGCTTCCCTGGCGAATCTCCGAGCCTAAAGAAACTTAAAAAGAAAAAAAAAGAAAATAAAATACTCAACACAGTTAACAATTAATTAACATAAAATTGTGTTTAATTTACATTGATGATTCAGTTTGGAAAACGCTAATACTTTTTATGTTCAACGATACAATGAGGAGTGGATATCATTATTATCATAACCCAGACAAAAAAAAAAAAAAAAAAAAAAAAAAAAAAAACAACATATAAATGCCAAACATTATATACACCTCTTGTCACAGTCAAAGTCTTCGTTTGCTGGCCCACAACTACAATCAATAATACGAAAAACATACATCGGATGCTCCTCTGCACAAGTGCGTCGAATGCAATTATAATAATCTGGGTTATGACCATGAGCCCAATAGTAGACACAACTTGATACATCAGCATACTTCGTTCCATCCTCAGTACATGTCACATTTTCGAATTCATCACATCTCCCTAAAATTAAAAATACGTGTAAAGATAGGTTGAAGAATAATTGTATAGGGGACCACATTTAGATCGGTTATAGGCGCTTTTGTGAGTGAAGAGATGCCATTTTTGAAAGAAAAAAATATGTTCAGCTATGAATAATATTCAAGATCAATGTCAAGATCAAATGAATGAGCGCTTCAAGCTGCCACGCGCGTTTCTCTTGCTCCCGTGTTTTTCGTGGATTTCTCAGTGCATTGGATTAATTTGTGGATTGATTTTTATATTAGCTTGTGGGTAAAGAACTGCGGATTCATATTCGAATGTGCTTTCACTCTGTTCATCATCCATTTTGGATATTGCATGGGATTATTGGATTATTGGATCGGACCCTTCTCTCGTGATTAACTCATCATGCTGAAACTCACTGATGGTCAGTTAATGGGCGGAACGCAGCTGCGCGTGTAAGTGGACCGTGTATCAAACTCTGAAGGGCCTTGGCCTCCTAAAACTGGCTTACCGCGGAGTTTCAGCTGGCCAGCGTCGTCGAAGAAGAATTGAGGTCATTGTTACACAAAGAACTAATCGGGTCAATCAGTGCTCCCAGAGGAATGTAAACAATCTGATTCATCTGCGACGTGATGATGCCTTTGTATCGCAGAAACCCATCATTCTAGAGCTGATAAACATTCGATTAGTAAATAACAAAGCCGACCTCATCCATGAACGTATCATTGATAATGATGTGGGAATGATGGCCATTACAGAAACCTGGCTTAAGGAAAGTGACAAGATCACTGAAAAGGACCTCTGCCCGCCTGGCCACTCGTTTCTCGGCGCACCACGCCCTGCGAGTAAGGGGCGCAAAGGAGGTGGCCTGGGTTTCGTGATTGCCCCTACTATCCGTGCTTCTAGGACGGAAAATGATGACTATGAAACATTCGAGGCACTATCCGTCAGGATAGAATCCCAACCACCTTTGACCATGGCTTTGATCTATCGCCCATCACCATCGAATCAATTGACACGTTCGGCATTCTTGGCTGAATTTGAAAATTTGTTATCTTCACTCTGCATAAACGGCGGTCTGTGCGTATTGGGTGATTTCAATATTCACTGGGATGATGATAATGACTCAATTGCCAGTCGTTTTCGTGATATCGTGGCTGCGTTAGACATGAAGCAGCAGGTGCATGTTCCTACGCACACAAAGAAGCATTCCCTGGACTTGGTGCTAACCCGGATGCAATCCGTCGATCGGACTGTATTAAAAGATGTGGTGGACATCGGACTTTGTGATCATTTCGTAATTGCAAGTGAGCTTGCCTTGTCATGCTACGATGAAAAGAAGAAACGCCAAATCATGAGCAGAAGCCTGAAACGAGTGGACGTCGAAGCCTTTGCAGAAGACCTTGGTGCTGATCTGGCTGATCTTCAAGACGATGATCTCAACGACCTTGTTTCATTATTCAACAGACGCTGTTGTGACGTCACAAATGCTCATGCGCCACTTCGACAAATCACTTTAAAAGGTGATGGCATGAAACCGTGGTATAGTGATGCTATCCACTCAGCTCGCGTCGTCCGAAGAAAGTATGAGAGACAGTTCCGAAAATCCCCACTTGAAGTGCACAGGCAGATATATGTGGATCAGTGCAAGGAAGTCGTACAACTTATCCAGAACACTAAGAAGGAATACTTCCACCAGAAATTCGCATCAGCATCCGCAAATGAAGTATTCAGACTGGTCGACAACCTACTCCACAAAGAGCCAAACCACACGCTGCCTACAAATGTTCCTCTGGGAGACCTGTCACAAACCTTCAAGAAGTTCTTCTACGACAAAGTTCACCAAATATATTCGGGCTGAACTTGATGCCTCTCCGATGTTGCCATCCTTGACCACACCACAGCCCCTTGTAGCTGAGCGGGGAGGTGCGCCTGCCCTAGAGACTTTTGAGATATGCTCAGCCGAAGACCTGAGAAAGATAATCCAAACCTCAGGGTCTAAAACTTGCATGCAGTATTCAATTCCGACGCCGCTGCTGAAAGAGGGCGCTGTTCTGGAGGCTGCTCTCCCAGCAGTCGGCTTATCGCAAAGGGTGCAGCGTGGAAACATCACTGCTGTATATCAAGCCTGACATCGAACTCATCCTTGACGCCGGTGACGCTGTGCTCATGATCCTTTTGGACTTGAGCGCAGCTTTCAATACAATCGACCATGCGCTGCTCCTTACTCGCCTATCTGAAATCGGCCTAGAAGGTTCTGCCCTTGCATGGGTGAAGTCATACCTCATGGAGCGGACTCAAGTTGTACGCATTGGTGACAAGATTTCTGAGTCAAGCGATTTGGACATAGGTGTTCCCCAGGGTTCGGTATTGGGCCCACTGTTGTTCTTGATATACATGATACCTCTAGGAAGCATCATTGACAATCATGGAGTATTGCGTCATAGCTATGCTGATGACACGCAATTGTACTGTCGTGTCAATATAAAAGACCCTACCAAGCTGCAAAAACAGATCCGTGACATGGAAGAGTGCATTGCAAGCGTTCGCTCCTGGATGAAGTCGAACAAACCTAAGCTCAATGATGCCAGAACCGAGGTACTCCTCATCTCCAGGCACGAGCCCCGCCAACCAGTTGAGATCCGGGTTGGCAATGCTGTGATCAAGCCTGCCCCTCTCGTGAAGAACCTTGGGGCATATTTAGACTGCCGTCTCTCAATGAAAGACCAAGTGAACCGTACGACCAGCGCTGTTTACTATCACCTACAGCGCATCGCCAAGGTTCGCCCATTTCTTAGTGACAGTGCCTGTGCTAATGCCATCAATGCCACAGTAACCTCGCGACTGGACTTTTAAAATGCACTCCTCATGGGTTTGCCTGACTGTCAACTAAGGAAACACCAAGTTGCCCAGAACAATGCAGCCAGCTCACTCGCACTAAGAAACGTGAGCACATTTCCCCTGTCCTGGCAGCCCTCCATGGCTGCCGATCAAACATCGCATTGAATTCAAAGTTCTTTCAATGATCCACAAGTCATTGCACTCCCTATCGGCGCCTGACTATCTCAAGAAGTTGTGCAGACCCTATGTACCCAGCCGCAATCTGCGTTCAGGTGACGACCCGTTCAAAGTCGTCCAATTGCGAACGAGGAACTCATATGGTGCTAAAACACTCGGGAGTCTCGGTGCACGCCTGTGGAATGCTCTGCCAACGAGCCTCCATAAACCAATGACTTTCTCTACTTTTAAAAAGAACTTGAAAACGCATTTTTTTAGAATTTTGCAATGCCATGGCTTTGTGAAGCGCATAGAAATGCATCATGCATCATGTTGCGCTATATAAAATAATAAATTCAATTCAATTCAATTCAAGATAAATTACAATAGGACTTCCTTGGTGAGGCAGGAAAGCTTGAACAAGATGAGTGCGATATTCTTTCTATGGGAACTGCTGAGAGATCTGCTCAGTCGACAGTTTCCATTGTCAAAAATAGCAAGAGCTTATTTTGTGACATCACAACATTAGGAAATTAAAGAAAGCGAGATTTTAAATTCGATGCATCTGGGAAGTATCCCACAACAGGCGGAATGTGTAGAAATATGTCATCAAATGGTATTCTCAACCATATGTTAGTAGATCTAAACAATCAGAGACCATTTTTAAACAAACATTCATACGGCTGAGAGAACAATGAATAGTGCAATATACATAGTGTAGTGCATCAGCTCAATCAAGTTTTAGTTATTAAATCACATTCAAATGTGCATTCCACTTTGATCAAATCTTGGTTACATGTATATATTCTTTTGGTTTCAACATTAGAATTCAGTACAGTCTCAAAGCTTCGTTGTTTATCATCAAAACACTTCAATAGCAACACTTTCTACACATACTGTTGCAAAAGTATTACCTTTGTGACGACATTAAACTAATACAATGCCTCACCTGGATCAATGGATGGTGGAGGTGTTGGGGGCAAAGCTGTAGGTGGACTTGTTGGAATGTCTGGGCAACTCAAGCAATTAACTTCTGAATCGTCACAGTTTAAGTCATCTTGATCAAATTGGAAGCCATCTGGACATTTTCCTCTTCCCCATTGTCCATTGGTACAGATGTAGTAACGTTGACAATCATCCGGATCAGGTAATGGGCCACTACCTTCATTACAATATTTTCCTCTGGTACAACCAGGGGGCAGTGTTTCACTTGTTATCTGTGTTGATAAAGATGATGAAGCTGTTGTGCGAGTTTTGGATGATTCAGGCATTGAAGTTGATTCTATGCTGGATGTAACTGTTCCATTTATTGAGTATTCTGTGGTTTCAGTTGAATATGTGACATTATTAGTCATGTCTGTTATTGCCCCGGTCGGGATTGCAGTGGTATTGGTTAACACAGTGCCTGTATCAGTCATGTCTGTTATTGCCTGAGTCTGATATTCAGTGGTTTCAGTTGAATCTGTGACTGGTTCAGTCTTGTTTGTCATTGTTTCAGTCTGATTTGCAGTTGTATTGGGTAACACAGTGACTGTTTCAGTCATGTCTGTTATTGCCTCAGTCTGATTTGCAGTGGATTCAGTTGAATCTGTGACTGTATCAGTCATGTTTGTCATTGCTTCAGTCTGATTTGCAGTAGTATTGGGTAACACAGTGACTGTTTCAGTCATGTCTGTTATTGCCTCAGTCTGACTTGCAGTGGATTCAGTTAAATATGTGACTGTTTCTGTCATATTAGTTATTGCTTCAGTCTGATTTGCAGTAGTATTAGGTAACACAGTGACTGTTTCAGTCATGTCTGTTATTGCCTCAGTCTGATTTGCAGTGGATTCAGTTGAAACGGTGACTGTTTCAGTCATGTCTGTCATTGCTTCAGTCTGATTTGCAGTAGTATTGGGTAACACAGTGACTGTTTCAGTCATGTCTGTTATTGCCTGAGTCTGATTTGCAATGGATTCAGTTGAATCTGTGACTGGTTCAGTCATGTTTGTTATTGCTTCAGTCTGATTTGCAGTAGTAATGGGTAACACAGTGACTGTTTCAGTCATGTCTGTTATTGCCTCAGTCTGACTTGCAGTGGATTCAGTTAAATATGTGACTGTTTCAGTCATATTTGTTATTGCTTCAGTCTGATTTGCAGTAGTATTAGGTAACACAGTGACTGTATCAGTCATGTCTGTTATTGCCTGAGTCTGATTTGCAATGGCTTCAGTTGAATCTGTGACTGGCTCAGTCATGTTTGTTATTGTTTCAGTCTGATATGCAGTAGTATTGGGTAACACAGTGACTGTTTCAGTCATGTCGGTTATTGTCTGAGTCTGATTTGCAATGGCTTCAGTTGAATCTGTGACTGGCTCAGTCATGTTTGTTATTGTTTCAGTCTGATTTGCAGTTGTATTGGGTAACACAGTGACTGTTTCAGTCATGTCTGTTATTGCCTCAGTCTGATTTGCAGTGGATTCAGTTGAATATGTGACTGGTTCAGTCATGTTTGTTATTGCTTCAGTCTGATTTGCAGTAGTAT
>KB309483.1:96169-112157 GCA_000328365.1 Capitella teleta
TGAACAGTCGTNCACAGTGCTTGGCTTAGTTACGCAGTTGGGCAGCACTGCAGAGTAACCAAATAATTATCATTATNCCGAAGTTATACAGTTGTAATTCACAATCATAACGCCCGTTGCCCGATCGGATCTCGAACCTGGGACCTAACCCTAGTGTAATTATTGTCCTTGACACATATTTTTGATATTTCATGCTTATGCATCGCACGCTTTTTTGCATATTAATTACATAATTACAAGATCTGCATTTGCTGTGAATGGTAATTATGGCAATAATTTAACTAACTACATTCACTGTTGTATCTAACTTTCTTCTAGGAACCTGATGCGAGATCTAGTTAATGCAGAGTGCGTGCAATTCGGAAGAAAGCGAATCAGTTTCTATAAGCTGAAACCCTAGCATTTATGCTACATATTCTTGTCTTGACTAACATTTCCCCCAAGTACATCTATGGTATCCTAGTTCTAGTCAGTTGTCACGCACCCTGGTTATAAATAGCTGAATATACCTTCGAGAACAATGGAAACAATTCGTTCAACATAATAATTTCCAGATAATGGCGTTTTGCTTGAGCTCCAATTATGAACTTTTCTAAGAACCTTTATTATCCAATGGGTGTCTTGGTGCGCCGATTCGCCTTATATGGCATGTCTCACCTCACCCCCTTCCCCCGATTAAGAAATTAGACAGGTTTGCTTCTTTGAGATGAAAAGAGATGGTGGCAAAATGGTAACTCTTAATAAGTTCCTATTTGGAATATGACATGACACGTTTGATGCAACCACGTTGCTCTTTTCGAACTAAGCGCTTTGATGGTGCTTCAAAGTGATTGGTTGAAACTGAGAGAGTGAAACTGAAGAACGGAGGCATAAATAAGTTGACATAACACACCCTAATGGACATATTGACACTATGGACTCTTTGAAATTTGAAAGTACAAAGCCCTTTCAAGCCCATGTGTGCCAAGACAGAAACACCAAAGCAGAAAATAAGTGAGCCTCTTGCTAAAAGTCGTTTAATATCCTGGCAATGATTATATTCAAGGCTATATAAGTGTGATGTAATCAAAAACATGCATGTGATTCTCTGAATTGAATATAATGCAAATATATCGGTCATGGGTCACAAAGACCTTTCAATAAATGTCACTTCATACAGTTCGTATTCACTGAGAGGGTGTAAGCGGGCACAATGGATGATTAGCACAATCCTCGGGAAGGTTCACAGTCTCAACATATGAAATCATCGGGTGCTCAATCTGCTTGTTATAAACCCACAGTCCGGGTTATTATGTAAAGTTGATTGGCGATAACCCATTACCTGATTTAAGTCCAATCAAAGAGATAGCCTCTCGGACATCTCATTATTTCCCATTGGCCATCATGGCAATCGAAGCAATGAAGGCAACTGTCAGGGTCTGGCAAGATGTCACCAATGTCACACAAACAATATATCTGTTGCAAGGATAATCTTAGAACAGGATTTATGTTGAACGTAACTTGCACTTGCACTTGCTGTGTGTTATTGATGTAATTCATAAAGGCGCTCAGATCAACAGGCGCAACACAGAAGCCAAAGAAGGCCATGGATTGGATGCTTCATTCCGTGGACCAATGTATTCTGGAGTTGATCATTGTGTGCAATCCATAACACATCTTTCGACCTTAAAAATTATCCATGGCTTGGTCCTCAATATTTTGAAGACCTTGTCAAAATTACAATTCAAACGAAACACTGTGTTAATCGGCTGATTTGCCTATTAACCCGCGCGATTTTTAAACTACTTAAACTTTATATAATTGCATTCTGACTGTTCAACTGAATGGATTCATTGTGCCATTTCATAATATAATTTGTATTTTTTATTCATCTCTTATCCTACCTTTTGTATTTTTTATTATTTTTACTTCGACATTTGTGTTTTTTTTTTTCCTTTTTATTTTTGATGTTTCACTTTTAAACTATGGAAACATGCCTTCAAACAACGCCAGTTGAATAACTCGCGGAATAATATAATTCGATTAATCAAATTAAATTAAATTAAATTAATAACACATATGGCTATATTGTCGTAGCAGTGGTTAAATGTAATATCATTATGGGGTGAGACACATACTAATCAGTCAAGGTTGGCAGAAAATAATATTGTCTGTTGGCTGAATCAATATGTTGGCGCAATCTGCATATCGGTCAACACAATAAACAAATGCATTTATAAAGAGGCGATGGGTGAATGGTCATTGTGCTCGTTCTACTCAAAAGAGCTAGGTGTTGGCCTTTTGAGGTTCAGACCCAGGCACAACTTTGAAATTCAGAGCCATTGAGAGCGCTTTTATACCGTCGAATTACGAACCATAATAATTCTATATTAAGATGACCGTCTCCTATTAAGCTCAGAGCAAACCCTCTTTCAAGTAGCAAGTTAACCCTCTGACGCAACTAAACATTGCGCATAAAAGCAGCATCGCAAGCCTCCGTCCACAGCACATTGCAATGGAGGCCAGCACCGAAGCATCGACGGATGCCCTGCGCCAAGCATTGCCAGCATCCCGCGGCATGACTCTGGTGCAATACTCATTTAACGTTGCAGTTGCTGTTTTGAGTACTGCAGGCATCTTCGGGAACATCATCGTGGTCTTGATTTTGGTTTATTACAAAAATCTGAGAAAGAAGATGACCACGACTCTGATCTTGAACCAGTCAGTGGTGGATCTGACGTGTTCGGTGTTCTTGCTGATCACCTACTCATATGAAGCGGAGTCTCCACTGCAGGTATACACATCAATCGGTGACGGGCTCGTCTGCTTGCTGCTGGATGCGAAATATCTCGTCTTCTGCAGCCTGAATGCGTCCAACCTCTGCCTGGTCGTCATCACTCTGGAACGCTATCTCATGATAGTCCATCCCATCATGCACCGCAACTGGATCACCAAACCGAGGCTTGTTGCCATGGCAACGTGTGCGTGGGTACTGGGATTCGCCTGGAACACCGGTCCGACCATCCCATTCGTCTACGTTAAAGATGGCAGATGCGTGCTCTTCAGATGGCCTGATCGCAAACTGCAGTCGACGTTTGGCGTCGTGTACAGCACGGGAACCTTCCTCGTGCCAGTGTTCTTCTTCATCGTTGCCTACAGTCACATGTTGATCGTTCTCTCCAAGCGAGTCACTCAAGTTGCCGGAGAAACAAACACCAACAAATTAAGCAACGCTCAGGTCAACGTCACCAAGACCATGGTGGTGGTCACGGCAGTGTTCCTCGTCTGCTGGACGCCCAATCAGATCTACTACCTGCTATTCAACCTGGGCTTCAACCTCCGTCTCGGCAGCCCAGAATGGCTGGTGACGCAATACCTCTGCTTCATCAATTGCTGTTGTAATCCCTTCATCTATGCCTTCAAATATGATGGCGTGAGATCCGTACTGCGGAAGAAGATGAACAATTTCAGAGGACAAATTCATCCAGGAAATGATTCTACTTTGCACACTGCTTCATCCTGAAGAGAGTCATTATTGGTTGGGTGAGACCCGTGAAGACTTTACATTAATACCATTTATAGCCAACTTTTGTCAGCTTTTGTCTAGTATATTGTTGGTAGTAATGAGGATCTTGTGTAAGCGCCACTGTGATTTGGACCTTTGATGAAGGTCAATGTGTGACATGTTGAGCCCATTGTTTGTCAATTTATTCCTCCTCAGAATTCGATGTCTTTATAACCAAGTCGGTTGCCTTCAGAACAAGACTGTCAGCAGAAATAAAAATGAGGAAGCAGGCCAGAGCAGAGTATAAATACATTAAGGAGAGAAAAGGAAGTAGGCTTGTGCGGCTGGGAATCCAGGGAGAGCCAAAAGGCAAGAAGAAGAAGAGAGGGCACATTAAATGGCCAGACAACATCCGAGATTGGACAGAGGGATAGCTGCTGCATCAGCAAAAGGTAGAAGGAGGGCGTCGTCAAAGGTCCAGTGGAACTCTGGCAGATGAATGATGAGTGAGTGATGTTTTAGATGATAATGCATGTGTTGTTGGTGTCCTTTGTGGCTGCATGAAATTTGCGTATTGTAAGCATAGTTAACAGTTATATTGATGTCGCATGTTCAATGCTTGAAAATTGTTGCAAAATATAGAAGAACATATAAAAGTTTAACTGGTTTCTGTTATTCAATACTCAACGTTAGAATCGATCTCAATGCGCTAAATTTTCAATAAGCGCAACACATTGTTATTATTATTATTACTATGAGGTTGATGACGACGACTAAGAGCAACAAATGACGCAACTTTTATAAAATGGAGATAAATGATATCAGTCGATACATACCTGTATTTGATCCGGACATCATGCTTATTGCTAAAGATGTCGCCTGGTTATCACTGCGGAAGCGTTAAAAACTTGTTGGCTTGTCACTAGTCAACTCCATTCGGCTCCTTCCACGATTCTCTCTTGTTTCTGCCTCTTCTCCAATTGCGACATAAATCAGCACCATGAAACATAATATTTGATTATTTGAATCGTAATTATGTGTTTGCTGTATAAAAAGTTTTGCGACTTTCTCGATTTTTTTCGAACAAATCTGGCAAAAACCAGATGACCGCTATTTTGGACGAATTGATTCAAAAAACGGATTTATTGAATATTGGAATATTGTGACCATTACAGTAGGAATTAATTAGTTAGCTATAATATTTCGGCGTTGCAGAGTTTCAATGTGTGCATATGCATAGTATGATATATCATGCTACTTCTTTGTTGACAGTATGTGTGTAAATGTAGGAAGCAGGAGAAATGAAAAACCTATTGTTTGAAATATATATAAAAAAGTTTCAGATTATCATGCGCACTTGCCAAGTAACCACGTCTACCCTCGACTTTGATCTTCAATATTTTAACAAGAGTACAAATTGCATGAGGTATAATGTTATGGAATGGGTTTAACGATCATGACAGTGCACGGTTGCTTTGGCTGCCAACTATTATCTCTTATTTCGAACCGACGTGTAACGTCGTGTGACGAGTCCGCGAGTCAGAAATCTTTGTGTAGTCGATGAACAGGGACCATACATGGTAATTGTCTTGCTTTTATGTAACTGTCTAGATGACGTAACTGACTACGTACAAGAATGGCTTATATTGTTACACCAAAAGGTGTATTTGGCAATAAAATGTGCATACAATGCATAAACAAAGGATAAATGATGAGGAAAACATAAAACAGATTTAAAACTGGGGAGCCCCATCCAAAACGAAGACAAAATAAAATCACACAAAACACGAATGAGGCCAAACAAAAAAGCATTCTCAGTTCGGTATCAATTTGCTTTATTTCGTAAATACCCAATCCGTCCGTAACTCAGACGATGATCAGACGGCACTTAATTTTTGGAGCCGGTCTTTTAGCGGAACTTATTTTGAGCATAAAACATAGACAACTTCCATCGATATCACTGGAAAAAAGGTGTGTTTTTTTCTGTCTATATATCCTGTCATCTTGAACAATAATTGACAAGAAATGCATGACTTTTTGAATGATATCCACAGCACAAAACAAAGAAAAACAACGAGGATGTCATTGAGGACAACAGATGACACGATTCTTCTGAAAGAGGTAGGCTTTTAAGCCTAATAAGTTTTCTTTTGGATATTGAAGAGCACAAGGCATGCACACTTGGTATCAATCATCTGAATTATATGAGCGGTTTCTAATTGTCTTATTCTGTTCTTCTTGTTTTTTTATGACTTTCTGTAGCGGTTTGTGTTGTTTTTTTGTTTTTTGTTTGTTGTTGTTGTTTTGTATTTTTATTGTCTTGTATTCTTCAAATTTCCAACACACCTTATGATACAATTATTAATATACAAAGACTATAATTATATTATATTTACAAGAATGTTGCAACGCTTTCATGTTTTACATGGTGAATCCTCCACAGTTCAAGTGACAATATTACAGCGTTGTGCATAATTACGTGTTCACTTCTCCGTGCTGTACTTTTGCGGACGTTGGTTTTTGCCAATTACTTACTGTGTTCGGTTCTTGACCTTCAACTCTCCCCATGAGGTCATAAAACTAGTGAACCTGGGTTTTCGCAAACATTCTTTATCCGTGGTCACGTGCATCACTGTTTTAAATCATGGTTAACAATTCATGCTCTTTCGGAAAGCTAGCTAATTTACCATGTCTCCTATTTGATGCATACCATTTTATTTTTTTTTTCTTCGGAACATTGAATTTGTGATAAATGTCGTCTTTAGGCACATAATTATTTATCTTCGTAATGGCGTTTATGCTTATTTCAATATTGATTCATCTGAATACGAGTAAATGTCAGATGATTTTGTGATTAAAATTCAGGAAAAACGAATAATCCATTTCACCGGATACCGGGATGCTCGATATAGCACTCTTTTTTGTTCTTCTACATTTGCGAACCAAAGCATCTAAATTCGTTAATTGAGAATATTTGAATGACCATGTCATTTTAACGTCATGTTCAGTATGAGATGCAAACTCGTAGAATGCAGATGTCTTGCAATCATCAACTCTATCATAATATGAAGAGATATCAAAACATAATGACAAATATAATTGGAAGTGTAACATTATATACACGACAACACAATTATAGGGAATTTACTTAAGTAAGCTTAAGGGGTCTTCTAGCTCTTGGCTATTAGTTGTCACGGTTGCAGCCAGACCAACTCATGCAAGTCCTCGTAATAATTGGAGGTGTGGTAGAATAGTGCTACAATTTAACTCAATTCTCCGAGAATTCTTTATAAATAAATATTTGGTTTCTGTTGTCACTGTACTTTCTGTTAATAATACTTGATATATATTTAATCCAAAAGCTGTTTTAATTTAAATGCAGGATACACCAGTCGTTGAAAGAAGGTTACATATATCTTATATATATTTTTTATCATGTCTTGTTTTATGGTGTACCATTACCAAGGACACACGGAAGAATGCAAACAAAGACTGATACAAATGTTATTCATTTTGCAGTTTTGTATTTAGATCTACTTGTGAGTGAGCCCCAGGCTCTGCCTGTGAAAAATAACCCATTCCAAAGACTGGAAATCTGATATTACATTGTGGCCTAATGAACTAGCCGGAGGCTTCGACTGAAGTTAATGAATGATTCTTTCAGGAACGCGGAATCAATGGCGTCAAGGTGAACTGTATTTTAACAGATGAATGGGGTCAAAATAGTTATCTAAACATAAATTTCACATGTTTGATCATCATGCACTACCTCACTCGATTCTAAGTGATTGACGATTAAGGTTTCTTTTCCAAGTCATTTAGGATGAATTTGAATTTTCATGGATGACAACGTATTATTATTAATAACGCCCATTACCTAGTTGCACATCAAGAGAGTAAATATAACAACAACAATTTTGCTCTCGACGAATAGTTGTTTACTTAAGGGATAAATAATGCGAGACTAAACCATTTCATTTAAACAATCTGTGACACCAATTTCCATGTCAATTTTACGGGATTTTTTCTTTTTTTTTTTTTTTTTTTCTATTTTACGATTTGTGGAATAATTATGGAGAGATGCTGCCTGACACAACGGTCGAAGTAGAACAACGAGTGAAATCGAGCTTATTTTGTGCACGAATTAGAGCCCTCCAAAAAATCATCTCTGCAAAAACGATCCCCCGCCCGCACCGGAAGTGACGTAGATATGGGAACTTGTCAGCAAAGTGTCGATCGCCAGAGCGTCTTAAAGGGAGGGAGAGCTGGTTAAAAATGGACTTTGAATCGTTATTTGATGCACCAAAAATGATTCCTATGCCTAGCTCACACAAGGAATATCATCGCTAACGATTTCGCGGGAGATATATTGCTAATTAGGCGTGACGTACGTCAGGAGCTGTGATGAAACACCGAGTTCCCCATCTTTTACAATGGGCCTCGTCATATCAGCGTGTCCTGCGACTAAACCCCCGGATATTTTTTTTATTTTATTTTCGGAAATAGATAGAATAATCATTTTGCCACCAGTCAGAAGCGAAATTTTTTTTTTTTTTTTTTTTTTTTTGCTATTTTTCTTATTTTAACAAGTGATTTTCTAGGACACCTACCATGTTTCTCATCCTGAAACAGTAAAAAGGTCAGCCAGAGTGCACCACGCATGTGCTTTCGTTTCGTAAACAACAGAGATGTCCTTTTATGGCAAAGATGATCTACTCTGATTGGCTGAAATCGATATCTTTACGAGGGAAACGGGCCCAATCACGGCAAGCCTTCAGCTGACGTTTGCCTCCTATACTTCGTAATGGAAGTCATTCTCCCATAGGCCCAATGCTAACCCCGATATTCGGAATGGATTATTTCCTTACGCTTGCATCCAGGCATGGTGTTTTTTGGCACGGAATGCTATCAATTGGTGCTATGAGTCAATATAACATCACTTAAAATTCAGTTCCCCATCCCTTTAAGCTACTAGTATTAGTATATATCACTTATCGATTCATCAGCATCCCTAAAATGTGTGTGGCGGAAGGATGCAGCGAGTCCCTACGGATGGAGTCTCGCTTTATTGTTTGCCGAGAGGTGAAGCCCTAGCCAAGTTATGAGACCGATTTGTCGCGAATCTATGGCGCGATTGTGGAGTGGAGGCAACCGTGGGAAGAGGGTCGTCAGCTCCTTTAATTTCAAAGAGAAATGGTTCGACCCCTCACAGAAATAGGTGAGTGACTCATTGATATGGAGTGATTGACTGGTGCCAGTTATTGTTGTAATTAACAGTCATAAACTGACAAAGGTGTAACGTTATGGTCGATCGATGTACATTTTGATTAAGATTATGATATTTATTTTGCTTATTGACAGTTATTGAGTTATCGACCACTGTGGCTGAGAATGAGATTTTGACGCCGTAGTATTCTAAAATAATTACAAGTTGGTTGTGTTATGAGAATACACGAGAAATGAATATATATATGACATTCAATGTAATATTATGTGAGAGCAATAGAACTGTCACATCATTTAATTAATTACTCGACTTTTTTCAGAGCAATTGACTTGATTCCATGAATCCTGAAGCGCACTTCTAATGTCTTCAAAGTTGCAAGATAATTGCTCTGCCAAACCTGCAATTAAGTTTAATAAAAATGCCAACTGACAAATCAAGGTCAATCTCAATGGAACCGAGCGATGCAGCATTGACATCCCGAAGTACAGGAATGGGGATCCTATTGTGATGAATTCAAAACAGCACCAGTCCTTCGTTGTGTTATATTAGCGTGTAGCATGATAAATAAATTGCAGACTATGCCGGAAAAACCTGTAAAGAGAGTTGATTACCTTGCTGCCTCCAACACATCCCAGCCTCTCGCTCCCAAGCCCTCAACACTGACATCTCATTTGTCATCCTTGAGAAAGAAGACCTGGTACAAAGACGAGTACTGTTGTTTATAGAAAGCATCTCATATACCATATAATAATTATAATCATTCTTATTAAAGTTTCTCTCTTTTTTTATACTCACTCATTGTTTAGTATTAGCAAAAAAAAGATTTGTCCAACTTCCTTGTCAATCATGATATCATGCTGTAATTCTCAGTGATAATGATTAGTACTATAGTTAAATGTATCAATGTTCTATCTAATTATAATTATCAAAATTCAAGATCAATATAACGATTTTAGCTGCTTTAGCTATATGGCATAACTATTTTTGCATATTACGGTCATTAAAACCCGAAACATTGTGCTTGGTCTTAATCTATTTCAGTATATTTATTTTGCTATATATGTATATTTGTTTATTTCATGAGATATATGCACAAGTGCAAATATTCATATTATAGTATATTATAGTATTATATAATATTATAGTGCAAATATAAGAAAGGACGAAAAAAAAAAAAACTACAAACAAACAATCAAACAGACAGACACTCACATTGACATGTCATAAATGATGGTCATGTTTCGAATTAAATTATATCCACATTCTGCAATGTATAGATACGATATCTATATGACATTGAATAAGATATCTTAAGCATAAATGTATTGCAGTGTATATCAAAGAATTTGGAGTCTAACGAGGCTAAATCTGCCAATTATGTGAAATTAGAACACACTGTTTAAGCCATATGCTTACATAACATACACGTGTTTCATGCGTAGCTTTCGCTTAATCGGTAACCAGATATATGAGTAAGAATTAGAAATGAGAGGTCATTTGCTACATGTTGGGGCCTATTTTGCGATCCATATCTCCTTCATTTCGTGGTAAATCAGTGTTCTTTGATTACCGGTATATTCGTTGTGATAAATAATATATTCACTGGATATTGGAAACCAAAATCTTCTCTGGGTTTCCCTGATACTGAATTCAACGCATGACAGTAATTGTACATGGAAATCCTTCCAAGTCTGCGGTAAATCGATATCACAAACTATCTGTGTTCCACTTAGCGATATAGCCTTCAAAGATAATAACGTTAAAGAATGCGCAAGTTGAAATTTTAGTATTCCAATGAATTACTTACTCACTATTACGGCAGAAATAGTAGAACCTCAAGTAGCAGGCTTGAACATGAGTCGGTGAACATGTTCGTGTGGGCACGTAGGGAGGTTTGTTCATCACACGCTCATGTTCCTGGTAACAACTAGATTCTTTTGTACAATACATCGGTTTACATTGACTACACTTGCACCTGTGAAGGGAAAACAAAAATGTTATTCATTGAATGATTTTTTTTCTTATATCATTAATACAGACCTGCGCAGAAATGACTTGGTTATTCATATTAAAAGTTTAAAACGTCATTCAAAGCTCACGATCTATCAAATCCTAATGGGACCGGAGTAATCTCAAATGACAGATTCATAATTATCTGATGAAAGGGAATAAATTGGGCATTAAACTCGGTTGGTGATGAGATGATCATAACGTAACTATGAATACACCACTCAGTGAGTCTGCCAGCCAATCAGTTGTGTGCATTTGCGTGATTTATTCGTGTATAAATAACGCGGATAAATAAGCAAATAGCATAGATCACTCTCGTCATTCACCTAATTATTTCACAGCCTGACAGGCTAACCAACAGAGAATAACAATGTGCTGGTTCGTAATATATTAATTATAAATAACAATTTACCAATCATAACGATATACTCACTACTAACAATTCATTATTTCAAACACAGAATAATCATTTTGCCACCAGTCAGGCGCGAAAAATAATATTTTTCGCTATTTTTCTTATTTTAACAAGCGATTTTCTAGGACACCTACCATGTTTCTCATCCTAAAACAGTAAAGAGGTCATGCGGTTTCGTTTCGTAAACAACAAAGATGTTCCTTTTATGGCGAAGCTGATCTGCTCTGATTGGCTGAAATCGATAGCTTCACGAGGTGAACGGGACCAATCACGGCAAGCCCTCAGCTGACGTTTGCCTCCTATACTTTGCAATGGAAGCCATTATCCCATAGGCCCAATGCTAACCCCGATATTTGGAATGCATTATTTCCTTACGCTTGCATCCGGGCATGGTGTTCTTGGCACAGAATGCTATCAATTGGTGCTATGAGTCAATAGAACATCACTTAAAATTCAGTTTCCCATCCCTTTAACAGAGATCAGAAACCAAATATTACCGTGTATATTGATTTATCCAAATTTGACAGATATCATGTATTGCTTCATTCGATTAAATCAAAATTAAAACGGTTACGAAATCCAGCTTTGCTTCTGTGGAAAACAGGCCAAATTTGAACTACTCATTAATGATGGCACATAATGAAGTTGGTGATATATATAATTGTGACGACGACCTTGTTATACAGAGTGGGCCAAAAGTTTATTATTATTATATTATTGTTATATTGTGTTATTCTGCGCCCATTAATTTATGCAAAAAAAATCAGGTAAGAAGCATATTAATTTTTGAATGAGAGAGGAACATTTAAATGCGAGTGGTGAGTGCGAAGAGAGCAAAATCAGATGAGCCCCTGAGTGATCATTGGTGAATGTCATCTCTTGTAAGGCACTTCAATACAAAATCTATGCTTCGTTTTTATTTTAAGAGATAAACAATAGTGCTACTGTCACAACTATAGCACTCTAAAACAAAACAATAAAACGAGAACGTTGCTTTAATGATGCGTAGAAATACCACGAAATGATGAGTGCACTGTGTAAATTGCGATAAATCGGCATAACTGTTAATGAAATTGAAATATAAATAATAAGAATAGCAGATTAACCATACCAAGTATTTATTTCTCTTATCTTGGTGTAATTTTACACTGCGATCTGTTTTGTAACACTTTCTCAGAAATGAGATGCACCATTGGAAAGCATTGAGATCTTTAACATGGAGTAGATAGACTACCTTTTTCCGACTATGTATTTTAGAAGAAAAAGAGGCTTATTTCACGAGGATTTTTTTTTACGCTAATATCGGAGATGGCCGAGCAATTCAGGACCAAACATAACGTTTAACATCAACCATGATTGAATACTGTTTGTGTTTGTTATTTTTAAATCTTCGATGTTTTCTCATGAAAGTAAAACATAGTTTCGGCTAAACTTGAAAATATTGTTGACATTTAACGTACCAAAAACCATAGTGGTAATGAAACAAAAATAATCTGAGTGAAATTATGTTAAAAGCGATATAATTATAACTGAAGAATGCAGCTTCACCCTATTGTGATTCGATCTAATATTTTTTTTTCGATGTGATTATACCACGAAAATTACCTTGGAAAACAAACATTTACTTCGGTAGACTGTATGTTCCAGTTTGTTGTCATTGTTTATTCTTACGCACCAGGAAAAGTTGTGCAGCCCACAGATAATCATTATTTATGCAATCATAATGCAAGGGGCGATAAAAACGTTATGATTATGATAAGGAGCCATCGCGATCAACGGTTCGTCAGAATTAGATTCTGAGTATGGCCGTCGGCCCTTCCCTTCGCTTCGGGGTTCAAATATATATGGAGCGCCGCCATATTCAGTGCCAGCGTCTCCCACGTCGTCATTCTCCTCCTCACTTCCAGTGTATTCAAATGATACGTCGATACACTCGCCGCACTGGTCAGATTCGGTTTCTGAACCATTACAATATAAATGTGTTATAAACCCGTTTATTTTATTTTTATTTATTTATTTAACTTTTTTTTTTTTTTTTTTTTGATTGTCGTGTCATAAGTTCTTTAAACAAGCTGTGTGAAATCAAGTATACTATGTGAGGATTGGATATATGGTTCAATACCCCTTATCGTCATCTGAATCTTGCATGAACTGGTATTTCCAACAGCTCTTTTGAACCAATCAGTGATTTAGTATTTGCTCTACTTGCCGCTTCATTTTAGGCAGTACGTGTTCAGAACGAGCGAGTATTAAACGTAGACTGACTCAATGGTTTTCCACTTTACCATGCTTAAACTACTCCTTTCACCTTATTTCACTTATATTACCTTTTATTATCACGATCAAATTTGAACAATTGTACCAGCTAAACAATGCGGTTACATAATATAATAAATGTTTAACAAGTTTATTGTTACAGGAACATTCATTGTCAAGCATTTCATTATTATTGATTGGGTATGATATCAGTATGTCCTCTGTTGGGCTTTTTAAAATGTGTATTGTTTATTGAGCAGTTCAGTATATACAATTCCGAAGTAATTAAACAATAAAGTAAAATGAATGCGTCGATCGCAGTTTATCGACTAAAAAAATTCTTCAAAGAAACAGTTTGAAACACTCTTAACCTATCTTGTTCGGTTAAGCATTAAGAGGAGGATGTAGTACAAAGTGCAGAAAGGTCGAGGATATGATATGCAAACTTATATGCCCATTATTTTTGTATGACATAGTTTCATTTGTTGCACTATGATCGAAGCAAAAAAAAACAAACAAACAAACAAACAAAAAACAAAAACAAACAAAAACAAAAACAAAAACAAAAACAAAACAAATGAAAATGAATGCGCTCATACAAAGAAATCCAGAACATTAACACCTCAGGTTACACTGAAAGTTTGAGTCTGGTGTTCCACATTGCTTATTTTCAATAAGAAAAACGTAGAGTGGATGGATTGCTGCACATGTACGTCGACCACACTTATTCGGGGAAGTAGGATCATAAATCCAATAGTAGACACAACTTGATAGATCAGCATACTTCACTCCTTCCTCACATGGGGCTGATTCGTTACACCTCCCTTGCAGGAAAAAACGGAGAGGATAAAAATATACACCAAGAAAACAAATCTCACCTGGCTCAATGGGTGGTGAAGGTGTTTCTGGTGCAATTGTTGGCATTTCTGGACACTGCATGCAACGTGGGTTTACATTTTCACAGTTTAGATTTACCATATCAAACTTAAAGCCTTCTGGACACCGACCTCTACCCCACCTTCCGTGAGCACAGACATAGAAAAATCTGCAATCGTTCGGATCAGGTAGAGGGTCACTGCCTACATTGCAGTATTTTCCTCGCATACAGGCATCAGGCAAAACAGTTGATGTTTGTTTTGAAGTACTAGTAGATAATGTAGATGGTGCACTAGTTTTAGTTTGAATCGTTGTATCAGTCATTAACGTTGTTTTTGTTGTGGCTTCAGTCTGGTTTGCAGTAGATGGAGACAAATAAATATCCGTTTCTGTTCTGTCTGATGTGGCTTCAGTCTGGCTTGCAGTCGAAGCAGATAATGTTATATCTGTTTCTGATCTGCCCGGTGTGCCTTCAGTCTGGTTTGCAGTCGATGCAGACAAATAAGTATCCGTTTCTGTTCTGTCTGATGTGGCTTCAGTCTGGCTTGCAGTCGATGCAGATAAATAAGTATCCGTTTCTGTTCCGTCTGGTGTGGCTTCAGTCTGGCTTGCAGTCGATGCAGATAAATAAGTATCCGTTTCTGTTCCATCTGGTGTGGCTTCAGTCTGGCTTGCAGTCGATGCAGATAAATAAGTATCCGTTTCTGTTCCGTCTGGTGTGGCTTCAGTCTGGCTTGCAGTCGATGCAGATAAATAAGTATCCGTTTCTGTTCCGTCTGGTGTGGCTTCAGTCTGGCTTGCAGTCGATGCAGATAAATAAGTATCCGTTTCTGTTCCGTCTGGTGTGGCTTCAGTCTGGCTTGCAGTCGATGCAGATAAATAAGTATCCGTTTCTGTTCCGTCTGGTGTGGCTTCAGTCTGGCTTGCAGTCGATGCGGATGAACCTATATCTAGTGTGACTTCAGTCAGGCTTGAAATGGAATCAGTCAAACGTGTGACTGCTTCAGTTATATTGGACGACACTCCAGTTTTGTGTATAATAGTTACAGATGGGTTTGTGGTTGAGTCCCTTTGATCTGTGTTTGTCGAAGATTGGTACGTAGATCCATCAGTTTGATTGCCTTGATTTGCGGTTGTTTCTTTGGTCGTAGGAAACTCTGTATTTGGTCCTGCTGTCTTGCAGCGATACTGACAATCAAAATCGGCATGTGGCATGGTGCATTCTAATTTATGGATGTCAAAAACTGACGTAAATCCATCGCAAAATTTATGTTGTAGACTTCCATTCTCGCACAAGTAATACGAATGACAGCTGCTTGCATCAGGATAAATCTCTTCTCCTGTGCAATTTTCTGGTGTCCCTGGACAAGTGCCTGAAATTCGAGTCGATTACAACAAAAGGATACATTCTTTTGATGTGCATACCTGGAGGCATACCAGTAGTTGACACCGTCGAGGGTCCTGTAAACACTGGGCAGGCAGGGAAACAGGTAGCGTCCTTTGAGACGCATCTCTTGGATTTACTATCAAATGTTGAAGCACCCGAGCAGGTCAAGTGAGCCCATTGGTTGAAGAGGCAGCGGAAAAATTTCTTGCAGTCATCAGGATCTGCTACAATCTCGGGGTCATCTCCACTTATGCAGAAAGACGGTCGGTTACAAGGATCAGTATCGGAATTCACTGTAATACATATAATAATTATAACAGTTTATTAAATCGT
>KB309483.1:135021-153567 GCA_000328365.1 Capitella teleta
CTGAAACAGTGCGAGCGGTGACATGCGAGTCGATCTCTGTTTGTAAACCATTGTTCAAAACAGTAAAAAAAGTTGCGCTAAAGGGTTTTTTGATGTCAAAAAATTCCACGAATACGATTCGATTTTGTTCAAGAAACTGAAAAATGTGTTCGAGAAACAGGGTTTATCGACGAAGCAGTGTTTGAGGAATCCGAGCAATCTGTAATGCTAAAGTATAGGGGAGTCTTCGGGACTTCGAAAACACTTTGACGAAGAGGGGTCTTCGAGTTTTCCGTTTTCGTGTTATCGGGGTTTCACTGTACTGTCCGATTCTATTTTCTCTTAAGTGTGTGATTCATGAACTTGAAACACTTCTTATTTCATTTTAATCTCACTATTTTGAGAATAATAATTGATTTGATTAATTACGAAAATAGTCTCATTGTAATTTCGCACAATGGACGCTTGCTTGCAATGGGTGTCCGAGGAGCTCTAATAACAAATCACAAAGTGTGTATTTCAAAAGAAAAGTTAACATCACTCAGCATATCTATCGTTTTAAGTAGACTCCATTCTGATTATTTAATCATAAATCAATTTCAGAGATTACCAAGCGGGGTATTCATGCATGTACTTATCCCTGAAATGAGACTATAGGCTGATTTATATCTATCAAAAAATCTTCAGCCTCGATATGAACAGGATGCAGTAATTTAAGCCTTGGAGCTATTGTGTTATGTTTCAGTCAGAGGTCATCCATCATGGCGTTTGCATCGCTTCTCTTCTCTTTTCTTGTGATTTTCGTAGGTAAGAATTAAGGTGTAATACTTATCATCAAATTAGCCGGGGTTCCCGCGATCATATTTATTACTATGCATGTCTTTATTACTACAAATTCACAATCCCATTTCCAATGCAGACTTTGTGTGCTTTTCTTTTCGTGGCCTGATTGGGATGTTCTTTTCTATACCTGTGCACACCCTATACTAATAATAATCATCTGAAATAATTGACTTAATTACAAATCATATGTGTATTTTCAATAATATTTCGTTATAGGAACACACACACGCGAATTTTCTTCTTTTTTTTTTCTTTTTTTTTTTAATATATATTTTTATTTTTTTTTAATTCTGGTAGACCCCGAAGCCAGCCAGCGTAGGCCTTTTTTCGGCTGGCTAATCAACGGGCCGACCTTTTTGTGGCTGACTAAATGTGATATTTTCCAGGCTGGCTCAGATGGGCTGCTCGGTGCTAATACTTGTACATGCACATTCGTTATATTCATTCATTCGTTTTCTTAGTTTTGTTTTGTTTTGTTTTTTGTTTTTTTGTTTTTTGTTTTAGCTAAAGTAAGTTTTGATGTATAGATAAGACAATAATTGTTAAAAATTAGGGAACTATCGGAGTTCAACCAAAGGAATACTGCATATTTATTGTTCATGCAGTATTATTTCGCCATTGACGTCTTTACATGGCTCGTATCTGTTACGCAATACTCTTACTAATACTCTAACGTTACATTCAGTAACAACAAACACCCAAAAAACGATGCATGGATGTAAAGTGATAAGCATTGAGAACAATAATATTGTTCTCAATGCTTATCATGTTTATCATGTTCTCAATGCTTATGTGTTTATATATTATATAAACACATTTAGCTGTTGAGCGCTAAATGTTAGCAAAATTCTGCTAATTAATGACAGAAAATTCAACTGATAAAGGAGAAATTGACGGAAGTTTGATTACCATGGACAATTATATGTGGATAAAATATATTTCTTCATCATCTCGGCTAACCGATGTATTTTCGGCGGCGACTGAGCCAACTGTTGTTCGGCGTATCAGTAAAATTCCGGCGGCGGCTATTTTTTGGCTGGCTAGTCTGCCTTTCCCGGCTAGCTTCTGGGTCTATATTCCGGCATGTTTCAAATTATAAATTCATAATTTTAAACCTCTGATTCGCCATAATGGTAATAAGTGTTTAACTTCGGTGTGTAAGAAGTGTGTAACTTCATATATACCAGATCTGTTTTGCCATAATGCTAATAACTATTCTCTATGACTACAAGGACATGTTGTGGAATCAGCAACTGACCCATGCAATCGTCCTGCGTTCTGCTCGGATCATATGGAAAATGTCGCTGACCCAGAGGACTGCAAGAAGTACTACCAATGCTACCACGGCCAATGGGCGTCCTTCACTTGCGTCGATCCATCAACATTTGATTATGAATCACTGGCATGTGAACCCCAAGAGAATTGTTTTCCCGGATGTCAAGATTACACTGAATCAACTGGTGAACCACCAACCATCTTACCCTCAGGTAATTACACAACTTGATATCCCTTTTCTGGCTTTAAAATTGTGTGGTGCATTCTATGCAGCATTAAAGCTTTACGTAATTATAATTATGTATGTGACTACTAATTAAGAGTAGAAACAGATTCAATATCAGGTTAGCACCAACATGGTCATTCAAAACAATTTAATTTCAAATGACGTCTGAATAGTAATTCTTCAATTAATAATTGAACTTATTGTGCAGGCTCACATTGATCATTAAAATAGTTATACAGCAATGCTTAACAGTCTAATTTCTCCGTTGCAGCCCCATGCCCTGGCATTGAGAATTGCACAGAGGGACATAATTACGCAGACGCCACCAGCTGCTTTTCATACTTTCACTGCATCAATGGAGAGTTAGAGCTGAGGTTTTGCAGTGGAGTGACATCTGTCTTCGATATCTATAAATTGGAATGTGCAGAACCCTCTGAGGATATTGATTGCACATATCGCTGTCGGACACCAGGACCGTCTACAGAAGCACAGACGACAGAATCTCTGACTACAAACACCGGTAAATGGCCATAGTGGAGCGCTGGGTGCTGCATGCAATCTATGAACGTAATAATAATTAGGTCTTCCTAGTCATTAATTTGTGCAACCATCTTGACCACAGGCTCTGTTGACCATACATGACTATTATAGTACACATTCAATAATTCAATTTGGTTACTTTGAGTGATGTTCGATGCTCATGGTGCTGTCATTCCCTTGCAGAGCATCCAGTCACTGATCCCTGCAACAGACCACCTTTGTGCTCAAGTGGAGATGATCCTGAGCTTGTAGCGGATCCTGATGACTGCAAGAAGTATTTCCAGTGCCTCAACAACCAATGGGCTCACTTCACCTGTCCTGGTGACTCAACATTTGATAGCAAAGCCAACACATGTGCAAATAATCATGACAACTGTTTCCCCACATGCCCTGTGTATACAGGAGCCTCCACAGTGTCAGCTACTCGTGTGCCTTCTGGTAAGCATATTAAATGAAAATGCCCTCCATGCCTTTCATCTCCGATTCCAGACACATGTCCTGGAACCACTGACAATTGCACCAAAGGAGAGAATTACCCAGATGCAAGCAGTTGTTTGTCGTACTACGTCTGTGAGGATGGAGAACTACAACTGAAATTCTGCAGTGCATTTACGCCGGTTTTTGACATTCATGAGTTAGAATGCATCGAGCTACCAGCGGATTTCAATTGCGAGTACCGATGTAAGACAGCAGGACCATCTACAGAACAACCAACAACTAAACCAGAAACATCTTCTGGCAAAACCTCCCAGGCAACAACAACCCCATCTTCGTCTTTAGATCCCTGCACTAGAGATGAGTTCTGTGACGAAGAAGCCATACTACCAGATCCCGAAAGTTGTCTTCATTACTATTATTGCGCTGATGGTCAATGGGGAAGAATCAAATGTCCGAGGGGTTATCTCTTTGATTGGAGCTCCGCTTACTGCAGAGACGAGGAGGTCATCTGCCATCCTGAATGTCCCCCGAAACCAACTCCAGTTGAACCAGGTAAAACTAAGAGATCATGCTATTTTGTTATTCGTTTATTGCCTCGAATACGTAGTAGCTACCTTATTATGTATCAGTCATTATGAGTCAATATTTGTGTCAATTTCAGGATTGTGTGAAATGGTCACGAGTTGCGTGGTTGGTGAGAAGTTCGCAGACAGAGCAAGTTGCATCCATTTCTGGGAATGCATCGAAAGCGAAGGAATCCTCGAACGAAAGATGTGTGGAGCTCAGCTTCCGACGTATGTGTTCGACATCGATCAGAGGGAATGTGTTCAGCCAGATGTCTCTTTTGATTGTGAAGTGCGCTGTCTCGTCTGATTCTGATATTCGGTGGTCATCTGACTCAGCTGTATACTATAATGATGTCACACGCTGTATTCTACCTGAAGAATTTACGAATTATGACAATATATCTAAATTCGAGACAATTGTTTTGAGTAACCCTTGCCATGAAAACCCTGATCAATAATTTAATCCGCAATCTTGTTTAACATAAATAAATGGAAACTCTAAAATATGTAGGCTGGAATTTCTTCGTTGGTCAATGCCTAATCTGATTTGCCTATAATAATGCAATAAATAATGTATAGCTCAATTGTTGGCATGGCAACAGGCATACACGTTGTCACTTATCATCGTGGCACAGTGAAAACAACTTAAACCATTTAGATTTAATTCGAAATTAAATGTAGAATCAATCTGCACCAAAGCTTTCTGGCATTGAAGTCGATGCATGCAGTTTCCGTCTAATGAGAAGAATAATGTGGATGTGAAGGCAGTCGGATAAACCATCGCATGAAACCATGGTTCAACATGGTTGGGTTTTACGGCTGCACCAGACCCACTTGATGGTACCTCTGATTCACATGTCTATTGTTTTAGTGGGTGACGTCATGCACTTCTCTCCAGTTAAAGAGCATGATTCCACGCAGTACACCTTTCATGCTGCTTGCCGTGTGTGGGTGCGGTATATGGAAATAGACTCAGTTTTGTATACGCTCTTTAATGTATGATTTCAACAAAAGCGAGGTTCAAACTGTAAAAAAAAAACAATTCATAAGTAATATATACAATAGCAATCGAATATGATCACTCACAATATGGCTTTACTCCACTGCACGCCGTCCGCACCTCGCCGTTGCTCTGCCCGAAATACCGGCTTTGGGGCAGTGCTGGCGAGGCGCGGTCAGCATGCAGTGAAGCAGAATCAAACCGGTTGTGATCACTGCAACCACACTCCTGGGCCTGGGGAAAAAAGATGAGTTATGAGTGTGAGGGTCAATGAAGATTGAAAGAGAAAAAAAAAGAGATCAACATGTGAAGATCTGACATCAGAAGAAAACCGGAATCAGGCATCGGGCGAAATAAAAGGGTCAACTTGTGAATAGGCGAATACTTTTGCCTTCACAGCGAATCAAAACTGAATGAACAAAACCACAATCATCCGACTCAACTTCTTCCACCCAACACAGCGACCATTCGTTCCTGGCTGCCGCCTCATCTTTAAGTAGGACGAAGTCGCTAAATTCCGACGAACTGTGTCCCATTTCTGCCTCGGCTGTTGAGCCGCAATGAATTCACGCCGCCAACGGTTCCAAGAGACATCTGCGAGGTATTGCGTCCTCCTCCACCTTTTCCTGCAAAATACGTCTGCCTTTACAAAAGTACCAGGTGAAGGCGCAATGCGTTGCGGTTTCATTGTCAGTAGCATGCTCGGACACAGTAGACTGAGAAGGTGAATTCAAAAACACAAAAGTAGTAAGTTATGGTTGATGTTAAATGCTATTCTTACTCCAGCAACATTATGCTCCTGAATCGCTCAATCATCTACGATATTAGCGTAAATATAATCCTCGTGAAATCAGCCTTATCTAAAATATGACATGGTCGTCGTCACAATTATTTTTATCGCCAACTTCATTATGTGCCAGCATAACTGAGTAGTTCCTATTTGGCCTGTTTCCGCAGACGCAGAGCTGGATTTCACGAACGCTAAAACTTAATTTATACCGTTTTCAGTTTAAGTTACTCGAATGAAGCAATACATGACATCTGTCAAATTTGGATAAATAATTATACATGGTAACATTTGGTTTCTGATCTCTGTAAATTTTTTAAAGTCGAGAAATATGCGCACTTGCCAGACCCTCGACTTGATGACCTTTGACATTTTGAGTCAAGCATACATGACAATAATTATACATGTACTAGTATGATCGTGAGTGAGGTACAAGGTTGCATACCATCCCTCATAAAACGCACAAGTCATCAAATAATTTTCTATTTATATATGTATTTCGTATAAGATAGAATGCTGCTCTTTTGTTCCACAGTTTCTATTTTTTTCTGGTGGGAATTTTCAAGGAACTAGGTCATCATTTCATACGCGACGCCGTTTTTTAGTGCTTAAGTTTTCACATCTGCAAAGATCCATCCTTGAACCTATACTTGTGATACTCATTATTAACGATCTACCTTGAACTTGGGTCTTATAGATGAACAGGAGTCATTGAAAAAAAAATACATTTATTAAATTAAATTTTGTACATGTACTATTTTTTTCTCTTTCTTTTTTCTCTTTCTCTTTTTTTTTTTTTTTTTCTACTTTTTATGTCTGTGTATTATGTTTAAAATTTGCATTTTGTTTTGCCTTGTACGGTTGAATTTAAATACACTTGTACTATTTTGTTTCTTAGTATCGTTTCCACACCCTCACACAACGACTCCATAATTATTATCAATGTATTTTTATTTTTCACATATTTTTTGGTGCCGAAAAAAGCTTGAAACTTGGAGCACCAGTTGTTCCATTATATGTTTTGTTTCAAATGTGTTGTTGTTTTTTTCTGTATAAATTGTATTTTTTGTATGTCGCCGATCTCTTTGAAGTGGTCAAGTTGTAGCTTGGTGGCAACAAACGAGAATTCGGACATCACACATACTCTGTGAAGGACATCTCTCTTGAGCATGTTTAGACTGTATACGCGTTTAAAGATCTCGGAATTCTAATAAGAATAACTCGTTCTTTCAATACCCTCATTGAATACCTCAACGTAAAAGGCAATCAGGTAGAATCAAATACATTGAATATATTTTATGTAGAATGACACGACACACAAACATAATATTAGTGTCGATTCTGATCATGTGAAACAAAAAAATCATTGCTCAAAATAATCGGACAAATTAAGTTAAGATTAAGATATCTGAGTGTATGTAATACTTTTGGTAGCAGCTTAGTGAACCGAGCGTTATTCAATGACTTCTTGATCAAAATTCAATGATTAGTTAGTTCATCTTGATTTGAAAAAGATTCTAGGAATTTAGTTGTGCATCGATGCTAAATTTTGCCACGTCCTAAAATGTTGAAGTCAATATTTGACTAAATTATGATGAATGATGATAATAATAATATGATAATGATAATAATCAGGTGATGTATCGTTTAATGAAAAAAAGGTATATCATAAACAGTTACAAGATAAAACAAATAATCAAACAAAGGGTGCGCCAAGAGCATGCATTATTGCTATTATATTAACACCAATTGTCTTTTATCAGATAATAATTATGAATTTTGCTGAGTGCAAGTGCAGAATTTAAAAACGAAAGCTAGAACGCTAATGCAGTGCAGGTAACTCATGATTACAATAATTATATGCTATAATTAAAGGGTCGTCTTCACAGCCTAAACTGGAGACAATTTTGGAGGCAGTTGAACCATTAACTATGATTAACACTTGCGCTCCATGACCCACAAACCACTGTCTTTAAGACGAAGCAGTGTGCAAAGTAGAATCATTTCCTGGATGAATTTGTCCTCTGAAATTGTTGATCTTCTTCCGCAGTACGGATCTCACGCCATCATATTTGAAGGCATAGATGAAGGGATTGCAACAGCAATTGATGAAGCAGAGGTATTGCGTCACCAGCCATTCTGGGCTGCCGAGACGGAGGTTGAAGCCCAGGTTGAATAGCAGGTAGTAGATCTGATTGGGCGTCCAGCAGACGAGGAACACTGCCGTGACCACCACCATGGTCTTGGTGACGTTGACCTGAGCGTTGCTTAATTTGTTGGTGTTTGTTTCTCCGGCAACTTGAGTGACTCGCTTGGAGAGAACGATCAACATGTGACTGTAGGCAACGATGAAGAAGAAAACTGGCACGAGGAAGGTTCCCGTGCTGTACACGACGCCAAACGTCGACTGCAGTTTGCGATCAGGCCATCTGAAGAGCACGCATCTGCCATCTTTAACGTAGACGAATGGGATGGTCGGACCGGTGTTCCAGGCGAATCCCAGTACCCACGCACACGTTGCCATGGCAACAAGCCTCGGTTTGGTGATCCAGTTGCGGTGCATGATGGGATGGACTATCATGAGGTAGCGTTCCAGAGTGATGACGACCAGGCAGAGGTTGGACGCATTCAGGCTGCAGAAGACGAGATATTTCCCATCCAGCAGCAAGCAGACGAGCCCGTCACCGATTGATGTGTATACCTGCAGTGGAGACTCCGCTTCATATGAGTAAGTGATCAGCAAGAACACCGAACACGTCAGATCCACCACTGACTGGTTCAAGATCAGAGTCGTGGTCATCTTCTTTCTCAGGTTTTTGTAATAAACCAAAATCAAGACCACGATGATGTTCCCGAAGATGCCCGCAGTACTCAAAACAGCAACTGCAACGTTAAATGAGTATTGCACCAGAGTCATGCCGCGGGATGCTGGCAATGCTTGGCGCAGGGCATCCGTCGATGCTTCGGTGCTGGCCTCCATTGCAATGTGCTGCGGACGGAGACTTGCGATGCTGCTTTTATGCGCAAAATGCTTTGACAGATTCTCGTCTTGCGGAGTAATTACCTTATAACTCTATATATGCAATTATGAATACCTGTATCAAAGATATAGAATTGGCGATCAAGGATTTCAATTCTCATCCTCGAAGTTGCATTCTGGTAAATTAACATTAGCAAACTAATGCATTTAAGTATCAAGTCGTGGTTATACATGTTGTCTTGATTGTGAATAAATTGACATACTCCTTTGATTTAAGGAATCCCAGCATATTTCAAAGGGCCTGACATGTTTATCCACACGTTCCATTTCGTGTAGGACTGTAAAAACACATGTTCAAACTGTTTAAATCTGTTCATTACCCTATGACGTACACACAACATTACACGAGGTTGCTCGATTCAAGAATGATTTTATTTTTACAAAGCGCTCGCTGAAGATGTTCATTTCACTTTTATGTTTATTTCGCTGCTCGACAGCTGGCACAATCCAAATAACTTAAATTGTGCTTTTGTAGGATTACACTGATATGTACAACCAATAACTAAAGTTCATTCGTGCCTATTAAGTCGTGATGTTCTGAGCCAAGTACTGAGCGTCAGGACTAATGATTCCAGTTGAAAGTGTCCTAAGGCAAGCAATATTGGGTTATATACAGAAAAAATACAAAAAATAATATAACCAGGTCCACTTTTGCTAAAGGGTAATTAATTTGTGCAAAATTATAGCATTTTTGGTTCTAAGTGGCATCTATGTCTCTTGCTCTATTTATGGCGGATATAATACGTGGCGTAAAAACACTGGCAATTATTTACTTCCGTGACTTGAGAAAAATAGAGATTCCGACAAAATGCATTGGAAATTCCTACTGTATCTTCCTGGTGATCCAACCCGATCAGCTGCAGAGCCTTTACGAGTGAAGTCAGGAAAGGATGAAGAAAAAAGTCAGGCGATGGTGCCTTAATTAGATCGTCTGTCGCATTTAGCTTTGTTTGTAAATTCATGGTAGGATTACAGAAGGAAATAGCTGGGAATGCAGTCTTTTGGCCATAGTGCTGGAGGAAAGCAAATCATTATAAATCTACGATATGCATATGATAAAAAAATATAGATAAAACTTAATACGTGTATCACTTAATTGTCAGAAGCAAGTTCATTTTACAATCAAAAGAGCATTGACGCAGCAACAACAGTTGTTCTTGTTGTCGCCAGAGTGCGAACAGTCTTCAATGATGTCACCCGGAGGATCTCTATATTGAAAGTCCAGCACTCAATTGAGCCATGTAGGTGTAAGATTAAATTCCTCCAGCAAACACAAAATTTGACAAAAAAAAACTTCCCTGAATTGCCTCGGAAAGTAAGCATTGAATAGCCTGCGTTATTATGGGCGGTAGAGCAGAAGAACTTGGGTTACGCTTGTTGAAAAATCCCAAGGGGTCTCTATCATACATGATACCATAGCTAGTAACGTGCACACGCACTCATCACCCGGTTTGGCATGCAGTTGGTCACCACTGCAGAGTCCTCGAATAATGAAAAACGAATCATAATGATAATTCACAATCATAACGCCCATGGCCAGATCGGGTCTCAATTAAACTCAGGGTCTCGATGAATTTGAGCGTTGTAGAAATACAAAGATAAGAACGTTATGCGCTTTGCGGGACATGGATGATTGAACCACAAAAAGAGACGATCAGGAATGCCATTAGAATCCTCTTATAGATGTGCTGAAGCTGTAACTAAATGTATGTATAGGATGTTGGTTAGCCGAAAGTTTGAATTATCGAGCCATGGGTAATAGGGTTTTATTCTCACTTGATGGCAACAACGCTCCCGAGGCGATGGGGAATTTCCCGGTGCATGCAAGGCAATCAGTCATGGGCAACTCGGGAGTGATTAGATTGGAAGTATTTGCTCGGACTTGCATGTACATAAATTCATTGATACCTCGTGTGCCTGTTAACACTTGTTTGGACTTTGTTTCAAGTGGCTTTGCATATAAATCGACATGCGCTATCGTGTTCTGAGGTACCAGTCAGGCATCTTACAGAGTTCAAGTTGAGACTCATGGAATTGAAGTACGTGCCTCAATTTACACCAAAAAGACACAAATCTCAAAGATGAGTATTTTCTTGAATTCCAAGAAACTGTCACTGCATGGCAACCCACTTATGTCGAATACGATACTGGTGCGAAGTACCTCGTATGTATTATATTACATGCAATAAAATTGTATTTATTATATGTTATAAAAGTCAAAGTTTAAAATTATACTGTGATTTGGTGATGTGAGATTTTAGCCCAGAGTAAGGATCCCGCCATAGGTTCTCACGTGCTTAACACCCAGCAGTATATTTATTTGTTAGTGACTTTATTAGTTTTTCAAATGAATATGTTTTATTTATAGTTTATATTTCATGTTCTTGTCAATGTCATATTGCATGTATATGCGAAATTAATGTTGTATATTAACACATATACAAGCACAACTGAGGCACAAATACATAGTTCCTTGAAGGAAAAGAAAGAAAGCACTCACTCACTCACTCACTCAACCTCCCATTTGTACTAAATCCGCTGCTATATGACAGACGTATTAAATCAACAGGTTTATAGTGTTGCGTTCTCAACAGAAAAAAAAAAATTCTGGTAAAACTAATTTCATTTCATGAGCGTAAATATAATGTAGAACCCTTCCTCTTTCGACTTCCGGCCAAAGAAATGAGATTTTAATATCACGTGCTCTCGTAATGATAATCCATATCACATTACATTCAGTTCGTGAAATTCAGCACCTCAAACCGCATTTGATATTACGACACTGATTTATATGCTGACGTTAGAGGTTTGGTTTTTATGGGATCAATAGAATTAGATCAATAGAATATAGATCAATAGAAACATATATT
Source organism: Capitella teleta (assembly GCA_000328365.1). Taxonomy (NCBI): domain Eukaryota; kingdom Metazoa; phylum Annelida; class Polychaeta; family Capitellidae; genus Capitella; species Capitella teleta. Next base: position 146,586 of record KB309483.1, read on the forward strand.
CGCATGACATGCAAATAAAGAATTATATTTGAGTGCGCACACGCATCTCTTATAATACGCAGGATGTATATTACATAATGTATGTTCCCATTGAGTAAATAGTAATTCTTATACCGTCACGAAAATCAACAAACTCGCGCGACTTTATAATGAATATCTAATCTATGGTAAATAGAGAATTCAATAGAGATTGAGACACTGACTGGTTTTTACATTGAAATGTGTCCTTATAAATGATGTTGAGAGTTTATTAAGATGGCATGAAATGATATGAGTTATGAACGAAATGATTGAATGCAGAGTTATTCAGATGTGCTACAACTCGCAATAAAATTAGACAATGATGTGTTTAAAAACTTTAAACATACAGAGAATACAAATCTGGCCCATTGTCATTTTGTTCATAATTTGAGCGTTGTTAGAGCTCTGAAACCTAAGTTAAATATCGACTCTTGGTTCATTCGATACAATTACCAGCGGAATTTGTCGACGTTGGTTGTAGATATTTCGTCAGATGAAAATCAATATATTAACCAAGAATTGTGAATCTATCAAGTTCTCAAGTTTTTAAATTGAGAGCCACGATGTTGACGGTGCACGAAATTAACTGCCTTCGGGAACAACACTGAATCTAGCTGATACGTTATAACAAGCTATAGTCTCGGCATATTGGGGAAGATACCAAAATGTCAGCATAAGGAAAGTTGCATCATACTCCGAGTCACTTCTCTCGGCTGCACAGAGTGGAGATGTGAGACAACAGAACCCCGTAATGTTGTCACTATGTGTTCACTTTATAAAGCATCGCATATGCGCTGTGAAAGCTTCTGAACACATAGCAAAAACTACTACTGAATTGTTTACTCCCAAATAAAGAATCGAGGCTGTAAAACAGCAATAACAGGCTGGCCGTTTCAGCAGATTATAGTTTTAACTGCGTGCACGTAAGAAGAGAGTTTAAGAAACGTTTTATCGTTAACCCGATCCATTTGCCCATTAGCCCCTTATTTTATTTTTATTAAAATTATTGTAAATCAAGAATTTACCCAATAAATGGTATATATATAACTATGTATACGTTTATAGAAACCTCTGTAACATTCTATAGATTTCAATTACTTTGAAGGTGCAAAGAAAGCATCAAAAGTGATCTAAACAGGGAGAAGATTAGTCTAATGTCTTCTAACTTGTTCGAATATTGTATACGTGAACTGGCCTGAATATGGTGATACATTCTTCAAAGCGTCGGCTCTAAATTAAAATACAGCGTAGCGCCACAAATTCGAATGTCTTGCGCTAAACAAAATCTAAATATGGTTTAATTGAAAGCACCTTGTTGAGTGGCCAGTGTGTGTGAGTGAGAGTAACTGGTGCGATTTTTCGTTCATCGATTGTTACTTGGTGAACATTATAACGAATTGTTTTGCTCAGTGAATCGATCGTTGTTTTAAAGATCATTTAGAACGTCCAACCAGAGGCAACATTCAGATAAATATTTGGGGATATTGCCATAATCGAATCACTCACATTGCCATTTCGACACACTTGGTTATTTATTTTAAACTGTTTGCACGTCGTTCTATGGTTGCGTGTTCTGAAATATCTCACTTTTAGACACTTTTATAGTTAGTTGGCTGAATTTATCGGCGAATAAAATGATATATAATGTATCCATCAACATGTTTTACGTGGTCTTCTATCGCAGTTGTCTATAACGATGGCTAACCTTAATTGCTATCCTGTTATTTCGTGGAGCTAAAACCAAAACACAAGCAGTAAAATAACGAAAAGCATCTGCATTACCCTTTGAAGTGATTCTTGTGGAAAGCAGTGCCGATTAGCCAACGCAACCCATGACCTATAAACCTGGATTTGGCTGTCACTTTTTGCTATTTCCTTCCATATTTATATCTATTATCTATATCATTATGCCGCTGACGCCATAGTTGCCGCATTCCTGAACGCCTTCAGCTTTACTAGTATGAGATTTGCAGTCTTATGACTTGCCTATTTTTTCAGACTTCCTCGTTAACAGAATAAATTGGTCGGCTAACCTTCACGTGTTCTTGGCATGGCCATGGCCTCCGTAGTAGCAATGCAAATGGAAGCATTTGTTAACTGGTATCTCATAACAGAAAACGTATAATGCATCAACAATGAATCTTGGTTGTATTGGATAAAATTTAATTTTCATGTTGTGATCGGACGTATATTATTTTCTGGTCCTGCAAGGGCCTTAATTAAAATGTTTCCTTGCCCAGTCGGCCACCAATATGAAATGCCGACCCCTGATTTAATAGTTGATAAAAAATATAATTTATGATATTGTAAACCTTTAATTGAACAAACTCAAATTAGTCACTCGTCATCCGGGAAGGAAGCATTTTTAGTCAAACGAGCGGAGGTAACAAAAGATAGTCTCTATATTGTCATTGTCATTGTATATATATAGTCTGTATATTTGATTTGTTTTTTCTTTACAATGTAATTTGACTATTGCGGGTACGTGTTGTGCAAAATAAAACCATAAAAAAATTTATGAACGCTAAAATACAACTATGTCGAGCAACGCAAATGTGCTGCGTCTGAGAATGCCCAATAAACAGATCAATTGCTTGTTTTATTGGTTCACAAAGCAATCCTATGAATCTAACCAACGGATTATGATTGAATAGTTGTATAATATCACTATCTGCCTATGGTGATTTGACAGGTATCCCAAACAAATCTTAATGGATGGATAAATATTTGATTTGAGCGGTAAATGATATTATGAGAAATAGACAACCTATTATACATGAAGGACTATATCATTGTACATCACATGGATGGCATGTGATGATCACAATCATGTTAAGATCCGCTGAGTGGCGTTTTATCTCCGAACAAATCAAATCGATAACCCTCTTATACGACACGCGAACGGTAATTATGGTCACAAGAGTTGATTATTAGTAAATCATGTCACAGAGTGGGCCAAATAAAAGCAATCAAACATTAACTTCCTTATCAACCTAAAAAGGCTCGAGTCTTTGGAATCTTGGATAAAACACGTAAATACTCAGCTCAAAGGACTATACCTCATTGTGCTAGCACATGAAGGGGGTATTTTCATTTCAATTCGAGTCTTCAAACTTCACTATGATGTTGATACTTCTCCTTTGTATTCTCGGCATTATTGGAGGTGAGTTCATGTGGCTTCAATTCATCAGTACTGAAAATAAAATCCAATATCAGAATAACGGTATTAAATTAGCTGATAATTACTACGTATCTTCCATTAGAATATAATAGTTATTGGCATTATAATAAACACAATGCTTTATCCATTTATAAAATAAATCTCTTTGTATCCCTTGTAGTGGAATCATCAACTGACCCATGCAATCGTCCTGCGTTCTGCTCGGATCATTTGGAATTGGTTGCTGACCCAGAGAACTGCAAGAAGTACTACCAATGCTACTACGGCCAATGGGCGTCCTTCACTTGCAACGATCCATCAACATTTGATTATGAATCACTGGCATGTGAAGCCACAGAGAATTGTTTTCCCGGATGCCCAGAGTACACTGAATCAACTGGTGAACCACCAACCATCTTACCCTCAGGTGATTGCACAACTTGATTTCCCTTTTCTGGCTTTAAAATTTTGTGGTGCATTCTATGCAGCATTAGAGTTTTACGTACTTATAATTATGTATGTGACTGACTATTAGAGTAGAAACAGATTCAATAACAGGTTAGCACCAGCAAGGTTATTCAAAACAATTTAATTTCAAATGACGTCTGAATAGTAATTCTTCAATTAATAATTGAACTTATTGTGCAGGCTCACATTGATCATTAAAATAATTATACAGCAATGCTTAACAGTCTAATTTCTCCTTTGCAGCCCCATGCCCTGGCATTGAGAATTGCACAGAGGGACAGGATTACGCAGACGCCACCAGCTGCTTTTCATACTTTCGCTGCGTCAATGGAGAGTTAGAGCTGAGGTTTTGCAGTGGAGTGACATCTGTCTTCGATATCTATAAATTGAAATGCGCAGAACCCTCTGAGGGTTTTGATTGCACATATCGCTGTCGGACAACAGGACCATCAACAGAAGCACAGACGACAGAATCTCTCACTACAAGTCCAACCAATGGCAAACTGTCAACTGAAGCATCCACATCAGATCAATCGACTGAAGATGCGGCTGAAACAACAACATCAGTTCAAACAACCGATGAAGCAGCTGAAACAACAACAGCTCAAACAACTGATGAGGCAGCTCAAACAACAGCTCAAACAACTGATGAAGCAGCTGAAACAACAACAATTCAAACAACCAATGAAGCAGCTGAAACAACAACAGCTCAAACAACTGATGAGGCAGCTGAAACAACAGCTCAAACAACTGATGAGGCAGATGAAACAACAACATCAATTCAAACAACAAATGAAGCAGCTGAAACAACAACAGCTCAAACAACTGATGAGGCAGCTGAAACAACAGCTCAAACAACTGATGAGGCAGATGAAACAACAACAACAATTCAAACAACCAATGAAGCAGCTGAAACAACAACAGCTCAAACAACTGATGAGGCAGCTGAAACAACAGCTCAAACAACTGATGAGGCAGATGAAACAACAACATCAATTCAAACAACCAATGAGGCAGCTGAAAACAACAACAGCTCAAACAACCAATGAGGCAGTTGAATTAACATCATCCGCTCAAACAACCAGAGATGCAGCTCAATCTACAATAGTGGCTTCAACTGAAGCAAGTTTAGATCCATCATCTGGGGTCACCAATGATTTCTCAACTGAGGAACTCACCTGGTCTGACATCTGGTCCACAATATCCGAATCCATGCAAACAACAACTGAATCTTCATCCTTAGATCCCTGCAACAGGGATGAGTTCTGTGATGAAGGGGGCATTTTACCAGCCCCCGAAAGTTGTCTTCATTACTATTACTGTGTAGAGGGTCGATGGGGAAAAATCAAATGTCCGAAAGACTATCTCTATGATTGGACTTCTGCTTACTGCAGAGATGAGGACGTCACCTGCCATCCTGATTGCCCTCCAAAACCAACAATAGTTGAACCAGGTAAGTGTATATTTAATAAAAGATAACATAGATGCTAGATACATTTTTCATTGCCGTGCGACATGGTAGAGTTTGCTTTTTCGACAATTCAGTCGAAAGAAGCCCACTCTACATTTCACCAGACCTACCTTTGTTAATTTCAGGATTATGCGAAGCAGTCACAAGTTGCGTGGTTGGTGAGAAGTTCCCTGACAGAGCAAGTTGCATCCATTTCTGGGAATGCATCGAAAGCGAAGGAATCCTGGAACGAAAGATGTGCGGATATCAACGTCCAACATACGTGTTTGACATTGCTCGCAGGGAATGCACAGAGCCAGATTCCACTTTTGATTGTGAAATACGTTGCCTTCCATAAGACGAAATGGAAACCATTAACGGGAGCTGGTTTTGTTTCCTGTTTGGTTTTCAGTTTTCCTTATTAAATTCATATTCGCCCGGTATCAGCCGAAACTGATTATGTTTGATATTTCGCGAAATATATTCAAAGCAAATCAACAAATGAATATCGAAGAAAAGCGTCAGTAATCTTTTCGATTCGATTCGTGTAAAGCGCAGTGCAGAGGTGTAGATTAGTTAATACTACCATTGATCTAAAAACCTGTATTTGGCTATTGTGCTGCCAGGAAGCAACCGTGTGATCTTTGCTTCCGTAATGCATAACACAATTTTGATTTTGTTATTTTCATCCGGCCCATCATTATCATAACAATAATTAATACCTAATGAACGGCATGTAATGAAAAGTATAATATAAAAATAAATGCCGTATGACGCAAGCACATGTTGCATATGCTATGCCACGTACAGCTTGCATGTCATTACAAATGTCGAACAATAATAATGCTATTCAGATTTCACACGAAAACAAAAACTTTAATTTTTATCACAACTAACGTCACTAGTTAATAAATAATGATGTTGACTCCTCTCAGTCCTAATCAAATTATCAGCTTCAACTTCACAATAACGCGGCGCCAAAATAGTCATTAGTTTGCAGTTTTTTTTTTTTTTTTTTTTTTTTGTTGTTTTTTTTTTTTTGCATCGGGTGTATCATCGCGTGGGTCCAACTCTTCCGCAAACATATGTTAAAAGATGTTGCAATCAAGCAACTTAAGAGAAAGTATCCGGTCTTGAAGACAGAAATAATGACGACCTTGAACAGTACTCAAGAAGGAATTCTGTCTGTGTGTCTGGAATTCCTGAAGACACAGACTCAAAGTGGCAAACCCAGAGAAGATGGCAAATACCGCCTAGTGCTGATCAAGTTTACAAGATACCAAAGTCGACAAAATCTGACCTGCCCTGAAAAGAACGAATATATTTGTCAACGAAGATCTAGTAGAGAAAAGAAACCAACATATTTGATCTGCCAGGGTACAGAAACGGAAAAATATAATTCGTGACTGTTGGTCATCAGATGGCCGGATCCTCGTCAAGGACCTGACTGGGAAAATCCACCTTACGAAGAAAAATGATAATCTCGATCGAATTATTTCATGATCTGCAAATTCCCCCGCCACCGCGACCACTCCAACCGTGTAAGCGGCTCCTTTGTCAACTCCACCAATACTACAACTTTGTTTTCTTCCTCTTACTTTTTCTCATTTTACTTTTTTTTTTTCTTCTTCTTTTCTTTCGTTTTTTGTTGCATAACTGTTCACCATACCGTGCTCAATAAGTCACTGTGTGAATTACCTTTCAATCAAATTGATGATACTACTTTCCTGTCGGTCATTCGAAATTTGAATGATGCTACTGAACACATACCTTTAAACATCCAATCGCTCAATGCGATGTCCTTTCATGTTTTTCAAAGTTGAATATGATTCAGTTATCAATAAGTTTAATGATATTGATCCATCACAAAAACGTTCGCTACT
>KB309493.1:18779-36641 GCA_000328365.1 Capitella teleta
TGGATTCACCCCAGCTAACGCATAAATGTTATGCGTTAGCTTTTTTTAATTCAACAGTTCGTGCTTGACATGTGGTGGCAAAGAGTTAAAAAGGAAGGGTCCAATAAACTATATAACATGAGGTTTTGACGAGGTGAGACCGAGTGAATGGAACGCGGACCAAGTGCTCACTTTCGGGAAATTTGACTATGAAGTTATATTGTAAGTGAAAGTAGAATAGTACACGTGTACAGCCAGTGTACACAACTAACATAAATGAACAAGCTGAGCATATAATGAAAGAGAGCATCTGATTGGTCACAGATTTGGAACGCTGAGATCACACGCAACCTCATAAGAATACAACGAGAAATTGAGCGAGAAACGGAGCTGCAGGGTTTTTAATGAAAGAAAAAAATTCAAGAAGTTTATGAAAACCGGATCCAACCGGAGACTTATGCAAAACCGGATGGGGGTACACAAAAAAAAAAAACCCAAAAAAAAAAAACAAAAAAAAACTGGAGTCTCCGGGTCAAAAACGGAGTGTTGACATGTATGCATAAAATGTGGTGCGCACAAATAAAGAGGTCAGTTGGTCATCAGCTGTGTCTCTTAGTCTTTCCTTCTCACGAGTGACCACAAGCGCCCATAATACAATCAATATAAAATTGTAGTTTCTTTTGTAGCTCAGTATACTTTGGTCAGTACTGGAACTAGACACGTACATATACGCGATGACTACTTTTCACGAGCGATGTCGCATCTTGTGTACCAACAGGATTCGATCACCTCTATATCTATGGTTCTAAGGACACCTAAAGTGACGTAGCCGGATGTTGCATGAATTCTGATAATTATGCACTCTGAGACGTATAATTATAGTCTAACTGCATTATTAAAAGAACTCGTTTAATAACCTTATTAATCGTGAATGCACTTACTGCTACTTAACGTTGGTCCGACGACTTTCAGCAATTCAAACACTCCCTGCGTGATTCCCACAATCGCAACATGACATGTCGTATATATATATTTTAGCCTTTCTCAGAGACTTAATTTTAAAGGGTCTCCTTTTTTTTCCAGTTGTATGAGATGTTTTACCCTTAGAGTTACGCTCTAGTTCATCATTACCAAACTGGCTTTTTATGACATGAATTTTTCTTGCACCTCGAGTTCTGCCTGCAGGCGCACCGTTTAATAGCCTACCGGATGTTGCTAATATTATATCCATATATATATATAGGCATATATCCCAACAGCTGAAATGTCGATTTTTGAAATTTTTCCAATCTATGGGTACATGTAACAATAGAGTTGTAAATATGCTGCATCGATTGTCTGTCAATTCTTGTAATACTATACTTGGTTCCAATTTTGCCTCTTTGCGTTATGAATTCGAAGTCAATGTGCACTCTCAGCTGTCATTAAATATCGCACAAATGCACAGTGTTTATGATGCAAAATAAGTTGCCATGCTGATGTTATTAAGTTTGTTGTGGAATTGTTTGATTTACTTTCATGCCATTCTGATTTGGTATTACATAGTTTCGATCGTAGCGAGATCCTTTTCATGCTACATACTGTTTGCACACCATAACGCTTTCTGTTAATTAATATTTGACATATTTTTCGTCCCGTTTTTCCTTTTTTTTCGATCTGTACATTTGGTACCATTTGGTACCATTTGGTATGGCCTGGTCTCCCTGCATCATCATCATTACTACAATTAGTCTGCACCCGGAAAAAAAAAAATAAAAAAATATTATATATATTTTGATTTTAAAATTATTATAATTTCACCCCCCCCCCGTTTAATTCACATTGAAGTATGTTGTTAAATAAATTATTTCTCTCTCTCTCTCTCTCTGGTATGAAATTAAAGCATACATACATATCCACACTTTGCATTCTATCATTTTTACGTTGAAGCTTGCAGTTTTACATAGGCTTTAAAGCTCTAGTCTGTCCTACTATGGCTATCCTATATTGCATGTGTATTTTCATAAAATGCATGAAGTTTAACAAATAATTAATATAGTTAAATTAAAATTATAGTTAATATAATTAAAAGTAGGCCTGAACCATTGATTGTTTTATGACATAATCATATAGAGGTAATAAGTAATACATACTAGGTCTATGATCATCCTCCCCAGTTTTAGGTCAAGCACAGGTGGAAAGGAACCTCATACTGTTCCCAGTCATGCAGTTGAACAAGAAGAGAAACAAATTATATTCATAGCTCTCATTTATATTCACCAATCATTTCTAACACGCTCCAACGCATGCACATGCATCGCACAGCAAAAAAAAAAAAAACAAACAAACAAACGAAAAAAAAAAAAAAAAACAATGAACAGAAAAATTACTAATAATGAAGAATGTGCACACAAACTTTTTGAAGAAAGAACGAAACCAAAAATAGAGTAGGTAGACATTTTGGGTACAGATAAAAAAGGGAGAGAAAAAGAAAGGGGTGTGACCATTTTTGTTCGTTACATAATAGTATGGTTTGTTCATAAATATTCCTATAGCAATAGATGATCAACAGCCACATTTTGTATAATAGAATGGAATGCTGCTTGAAAAACTTCCATAAGATCACATGACACACAATGCAATGTTTGGCACCACACAAAAAAGAAACAAAAAAACATACAAGGGAAATTTAAGCACAATGGGTATAAATTGACTTCAAAATAATGACTAATAAATCGTGAGAAGCAAATCTGGGTTTCAATACATGACTCAGAGAGAAGAGATATTAGTTCAAATTACAGACGATTGATGTGAGCAAATTTATGAACAAGAAATTCATGATTCGCATATCTTATATGCTTGAAATATCGGAACGGGAGGCAAGATTATATGATAGATTTAGACATCAATTTGTCCCAGTCAAAAACTCAATCCACAAACACACTTAGATGTTAGCAAATGTCTTCCGTAACACAGAAGACCTTCAGTCAGTCAGAATGCCTCTAACCATACATATGCGCAATTTCACTCTTGTAGAATTTCTGGAAGACAAAAATAATTTAGAACAAAGCAAAGAAACAACGCAGAAGTTCATAAAATATATCTTGGATACATTTCCTACCTGGAGTTCCTTTCGCTTTAGTTTGAAAGCATCGGTGACCAGCCCCGTGTCAGGTGACCAGATGTCCGAGCAAAGGGTCAACTTTTGCGGCAGCTCAAAACGCTCCAATTTACCTGCAAAAAACCCAACATAACCTCAATGACAAAAATAAGCGCAAAATACCTTTCGCTCCCTGTTCTTGAAGTACTTTCAGCATGGCTTTCTGGATATCCGCATTCTGACACAATAGCTGCCAATCATCTCCATTAGCCACGCCCATTTTATCCGCCAGTGAATGCAGAGCCTTGGCATTAGGAACGACCAAACACACTGCGTACGTCTTGCTGCTGTCAGCGTACAGACAGATGTTGTCCACAAACGGAGACATCTTCAGCGCCGTTTCCACTTTCCCCAAAGAGACGTACTCTCCCGCTTGGAGTTTCACCAAATCCTTCTTACGATCTGTAGATTAAATAATGAACAACTGCGTTGATAACGACAAACAACAAACCGATAATCTTGAGGCATCCGTCCGGATCGAACTCTCCAATATCACCGGTTGAGAAGTAGCGAGTGCCGTTGATGTTGTGGAACTCTTCCTTGGTCTTCTGTGGGTTCTTGTAGTACCCCTGTGCCACGTTTCCTCCCCCAATCCACACTTCTCCCCTTGGGTTGGGTTTGTCGCTGGTCGTGTATCCGCCCTCTTCCCAATTGACTAACAAGATCTCGTTACATCGCAGAGGGGCCCCAACGCGTCCAGTGTTGCGGTCAGAGTTATGGTGAATGGTTCCTGCGCCACAGGTCTCGGTCAACCCGTAGCCCTGACCAACTGGACAGCAAAAACAGATGTTCATGAAGAGCTGAGTGTCCACTGACAAAGGAGCGCCACCCGAGAGAATGGCCCTGACACGGCCACCGATCACAATGCTGGTCTTTTTGAAAATCAACCTAAAAAAAAAAAAAAAATGGATGATAGAATAAAATGATGAGGGCAGGAATAGCGTACTTGTCAAGGAAGGGCGTCTCGTAGCCCTGTTCGTACTTCTTCTTCTTGTACTCGTAAGCAAACTTGAAGACTTCCTGCTGGAGTTTGGTGCCACGATTGACCTTTTCCCACACGCCTTTGTACAGTCTGTCCATGATCAGCTGGAAATTGAAACACCGAATTCAGAATTATTCATCAGGAGGATTCCCACTTTCGACTCACAGGAACTGCGGCCATGAATGTTGGTCTGAGTTCGCGGACATCTCCTCTGGTTCCTTTAGCAATTTTACTCGACTAAAAAGAGTTTATAAAAATAGCAGAAATTTAAACTTTAAGAGGCCTAACCTGGTCTGAGAGTGTCATGGGTGAGGAGTAGCCAATACGCACGCCATGCGTCAAACACGCAAGCTCAGCGCTCAGCTCAAGAACGTGAGCCAGCGGAAGATAGCCAATGTAGACGTCATCTCCAGGCCTGCAATCCACACATTGACACAAAAGCCTCAACAGACACTGTCAATTCACCTCAGTTCAGGAATGCGAGCAACTTGTCCAGAAATGCCACACATCAGGTTGCCGTGGGTGATGAGGACTCCCTTGGGTAGCCCCGTTGAGCCACTGGTGTACATGATCACTGCCAGGTCCTCTCTCGTGGCATGACTGATGGGCGTCTGAACTGTGAACAAAGCGGGTTGCCATGGTGATTTGTTTTGTTTTGTTTTGTTCAAATGTATATGAATTCACATATATAATAAAGATACATGTTTGATATAGATAAAATAAAAAATGAAATAAAAATTATGTTTGAGTTGAAAAATAGGAAGAAACAGAACTTAAGCAGAACGATAACCATGCAAGTCAAGAAGCCAATCGCCATGCATCAACTTAAGACCAGAGCGTCTTGATTAGGTCAGGAACCCTTAATGTGTCAATGGAAATCAGGAAACAACAAGTCCACAGCTTTGTTATAATTTTAAAAGTTATACTGAAGCAACATGCAGCAAAAAAAAAAAAAAAAAAATTGAACTTGAACTTAGAAGGAAGTAAGAACCACAAAAATGCAGAACGTCCTGCAGAAAAAAAACCCCGCATAATTATCATGCTGCTTTTAAAATTTCTCGCAAACTAAATAAATGAATCGAATACCATTGTGATTGGCTGATTCTAAGTCCAAATCTGAGACAACAAAGGGATTGGATTCAACCATCGAAAGAGAACTGAATAGAATTAATACAGTGAACTCTCTAAGTACGCACAACTTTCTAATTGTCATGACAACGAATTCAGAAGCGTCAGAAGACTACTAATCAGTATGAAAAAAATTAACCTGAATTATTACAGTGTTGGGAATATACAGGCTACAGAAAAAAAAGAAAAAGAAAACCTAACAAAAGAGTTCACTGCATTTGAAACCAGCAAAACAAGTATTCATTTTAAGAAAAGAAAAATGAATAAATTGAGAGTATACCAGGAAACTGAACAGCGAAATTGTGTGAAAAAAGTGTGTGTGAAAGGAAAGAGCGAAAGACACTCACGATTCTCTGGCTTGGCGCCAGTCTCCTCAACTACAGACATAGGAATGACTTTGACGGAATCAGGGAATCCGGATAGATCCGGCAGCTGACTCTTCTCTCCGTGAGGGATTTGTACGTAAACTATGTGCGTTACTTTTGGAATGCGGCTCACAATTTTCTGAGGAGAAAATAATTAATTAAGAAAAATGAACCATAGTCCAAAGACCTTCACCTTGAATTTTGGAAGCAGATCACTGGAGGTAATGACAAACGACACTTCTGACTCATTCACTCCATGCACAATGGCTTCTTCTCCTAGAGTGGCGTATAGAGTGACTACAGGGAAGTTGTACTTGAAGCAGGCCAGGGCGCTCAGCATCCACTCAGAGCGTGTCTCCATGAATATGCAGATGTTTTCGCGGTGCTTCTGACCAAGAGAAAGCAGTCCACTGCCCAAGTTGGTCAAGCGACGATTGACGTCTTCATAACTCTGCCAATTGTATCGACCGTACTCGGCCTGAAAATTAAAATAACGCATCAACATTTGACATTTGTGACGAGATCTCTCGCAACTACTCTCGGGGATTCAGGAGCAGAAGCAAAGCAAAAGAATTATTCCTGATTGCTGGGAACGGACCTTTTTGAAGACTTTGCCGCTGGGTTGCACCTCATCATGCTCCTCAAGGAGCTCACGTTCTCCCAAACAGTTGTATGAACCGTAAACTCTGACGGCACGGTTGAACAGCTCATCCAGAGTGTTGATGCCAGGGAAGGGGGAGGTGGAGAGCTCATCCATGCCCTCCACGCACCGGTAGGGCGAACTGGGGTCATTGGCCTTTGTGCTCAGCGCCTGTGAATGGAAGAAAATCACAACATTTGAAAGTAAATTAAAATTATTATGTGTAGTTGGTGATAAAATTCAGAGATATTGCATTAATCTTTAAAAGTTTAGCGAACCCTCAATTCAATCATGTTGAATCACATTGAACTCACTGGATTATAATCAAAATCACGGGCTAAACAGAAATCAGTCTACAAGCTTATTCAATCAGCTTAGAACTACTAAATAGTGATTATATATATATCATTTATTGCGCAAAAAAAATCTTGCAATACAGATAGCAATGAAAAAAAAAATATGAAAAAAACAACAAACTGGTTTCTTGTTATACAAAGGCTGTCCAGCAAAATGTTACAGTCGACCATTAGCTCATGGTTATCTATAATGTATAGTCAATGCCCTCGGCAACTTTAATTAATTCAACAATAGCATCACAAATCACAATACCATCCTCATCAATTGGAAACTTTTCCCTCAAAGCGTCTAAAAGAATATTCAGATCACAAAAAACTAAAGGTTTCATAATCCATCCGGAGCAAATACAACAATTCCTTTAAATTTATACTTATACCAACATTAGAAAGACTGTTTCTTGCAGTGGCACAAATACTACGAATAATGGGATTTGGTGAAATCAAACACTTTTTGAAAATTTTACAGAACCGAGTCATTAACTGTAATTTAAGACATGGCTTATTGATAATAATAGGCAAGAAATGGGATCTGGTGCGGGGATTGACTTTGCACAAACGTCTTATACAACGGTTCCAATAATATATTGTGAATGAGAAATTATTTGCTGAGGAAATTTCAATATTAAATACTCCATACTTTTAACCAAATAATTAGATCTTCATGCCTGTTTGGAATGCGTACGGTATATTCGCATTCATATATACGTAGTTACACGAATATAATTATGGTGCCCGTATCCAAAATGGAACGAGGAATTAACTTTGATGCCTTATTACGCGAGTCAAAGTGGGAACGGTTATATAATTTATGTTCGGTTGTAATTGCCGCACACGAGGAGGCCTTGAATGAGGAGACCATCAGGAGTACCGAAGGTCAAACTACAGCAGCCGAGGAGCAGCATGCGCAATTTACGAGGCATTTGTGAACAACCTTCGAACACAAAATGATTTCCAATCCACACCCGCGAGAATATAAACGCACTCGTGCGTCACTAAACCGCACAAGGTCAAAGGGTCAAAACTACATCTGTGCGTCGGTACAACTTACCACGCACACGGTACGTACGCTAATATACACGAAGCAAGAAATCACGCGATGATATCTTTAATTTCACTGATTAGGTAACAAATCAAACGATTCAAATATTAATTATTATAATACCTGCAATATAATATGTCCCGAGGAATCATACATCTGTGACAGCGGTCAAATTGGGTCAGTGTAAATACTGAATAGCCGATGGGTTACGTAATCCAGTCTGAGCATCGATGACCCCAGAGAGGAGAGATGGCTGCGAATTGTGGCCATTTATAAGCATCGATAGGCGAAGAAGACACGTGCCTCTCTCCAGATCAATTGCATGACGCCGGGTTTTCATTTCTACGGAAACGATCGCTCGATTTATTATATATGCAAACATATATTTACGATAGTGAAATACATGCCTGTGTATATAGTCAGCAGGGAAACTTGCACAATCGCGGTTTACAAGGTTCAACTATTTGCGGCAGAAATTACTGGGCTGAATTATGTAACACATGCATGTGGAATGATTTAAAATTAGGTCAATAACATGCGATACTAGTTACGGCAGTCAGGCAACTAGTCATCAATACTATGAAAAAGGTCATTAGTACTCATTACACAATATATACAGTATAATAATGTCCATTCGGGTTACTTGCTTAGTACTGGTTATAATATTAATAATCGGAGTGAATTGATTTTGTTATAAGTTGACATGATTACAGAATAGCTCTAGGGCCTATACTATTAGCGTGGGTTGAACACATATCTGAGGCGTGTTGTCTATAATTCGTGGATGTGAATCCGTATCGTTGCATAAAAGGCGCGCAGGAATTCGCGGGAAGATTTCGAGGAGCGCACCCAGGAAGCTCGGACCACACTGCGCTCCCGGTACACATGCACTGGCAGCGATCAGCAGATGGCAGATTGCCAAGTTGTTCAGTCGCTCCACTAGTACATACTTGAGTCATGTGACACTTAGTTCTGCGCCATAAAATCGTGACGAATTATCATTTGTAAATAGTGCATAAGATGTACGTTAGATACAGCGAATGATGCTCAATGCAAAGCGAATCACACGATGTTGTTTGTGACCAAAAATAGATCGGCAGCCGGCGGAGTAAACAGAGGGAGAAAAATGCGAATCAAGTGCAGATGCGCTTATTCGCAATTGCCAGCACTCGGCTGTTGCAAATATATCACAAGGTCAGATGACTAAATCCCCAAACAGAAGTCGGAAGATAATTGTATAATTGTACATTTTGCGCTACATAAATGAATAAATCATGCATGACGCAATCGCTGATAAGTGCGAATTCAAAGTTATGGCGATGCACACAAACAGATAATATTTCAGTAAAGAATTTAGACCTACAAGAAGCCTTGCCTTCACTCTTTTTTTTTTGCACTGGGTTACGTCAGTCAAAACAAAACAGCAAAATGTGTCAGATTAGATCGATCGACACTCATTTCTGCAGGTATTATTAGGTTAATTACTGTCATTAGGCCTACGCACTAAAATCATATTAATAGGTAAATACAATTAAAGCACCGAATAATTAATTTGAACGGAAATGATCTGTGGAAGTATTCGAGAAATCCAATTTACTCTGAGTCTGAATATATCATTATTATAGCTCTTGATTTTACAATATAGGCCTATAAGGCTAATACGGTTTGAAATTTTTTTCATGAAAGGAAAATAGAATTGAGTGTTTACTTCCCCATAGAACACACATAACTCGATCGAACCCAAAGCAGTGCATAAGGGTGACGAATTGGGCAAAATTCCACGCACTGATCTCAAACAGAAAATCATATGGCTGACGGATTCTTTTTTTTTTTTCACTCTACAATAACAATTATGTGTGCAATGACAGTTTGTGAGGGGTTGATATTTTTCTCTCGTGAAGTTCCGACAGTCAGTTATATAAATGGAGATGAAATAATGGAAAATCACAGTCTGGCTGCTGTTCACAGTACTATGATGGATACTGTACCCGGGCCCCAATGCCAATAAGACCCCGAAGCCAGCCAGCCAGCCGATTGCTTCGTGGTTGGTTGAGGCATTTTTGGCTGGCTAGCAGATCAGCCGACCTCTTTGAAAGTGAAACTGACTGACTGATTTTTTTATTTTATTTTTATTTTTTTCCGGCTGGCTCAGATCAGCTGCATTGCTAATACATGTTGCATGCATTTATCTAATTTTATACATGTAGCCCCAGCCCCAGCGAAGGGGGGGCTGGCGTGGGAGTGGAATGGAAATGATTATAAACACTGTTAAAAAATAGAAATTAAGATAATAAACACTATTATTACAACAAGAAAACCCATACTACCCATATGATCAAGGTTTCGGCTTAATATACCAATATTCCTAATTTCCTGTATTTTTGTTTGTGATCACACAAAGCAAACGGTATGACTGCTTACAACTGTTTGCCCAGTAAGCATGTTTTATTGTCTCGTGCCACCATACTAAAGAGTAGATACCGCTCAATTTACTTTGAGAAACAGAGGAAATTTGCGCTTAATTTACTTTGAGAAACAGAGGAAATTTGAAATGAAATTTCATGGTATTCCGCTTATGCGAACATAAATAAATGAGATGCACCGTAATTTTAGATAAAGCCTTATTGAGATTCCACACACACACACGTACAAAGAAAAAGCAACATAGATCAAAATTTGGTGCGGGGTGAAACGTATTCAAATAATCTAAATACAAATCTAAATATAATAAAACATAGACTAAAAATTCCAAATCTAGAATGTCTTTTTATTTCGTTTTTTTTTTATATTTTATTTCATGAAATTTCCTTTTATTTCATCTTTCATTTCCAAATTATTATTTATTTTATTTGTTTTACACACACATGTACCTTGTTCTCCTGAACCAAAAATTCACCTCTGTCCTGAACCAATAAATATTTATGGGTGTGCAATTAAGCAAAAAATTATAATGTGTAGTATTATTGTAACACAATGCAAATATGGTAATGTCGCTCATTATACTTGGAACTCTTTAGCTTTTATTTTATGTTTGAGTGCCTTCGAATGGAATTAGTATGTCTATTGCTCAATATCGCACAATGATGTTGGGTTCCACTTAAATTTGTTTTTCAATTTTCGACGGTGACGGCGGAGCCATCATGAAATGTGGCGGCTCTGAAGTCAAGGGGTTAAACCGCTGACTGCAATCAGGCCACGGGCGTTATGATTGTGAATTATAATTGTAATCCGTTATAATTGTAATTCTTCGGTGACTCTGCAGTGCTGCCTAACTGCGTAACAAGGTCGGGCGCTGTGTACTACTGTCTATGGTGGCATGCAAGATAAAGAACCCTTGGGATTTATCGATAAGAGTAGGGGGAATCCCCGGTCCTGGGCCTTCTGTTCTGGCGCCCGTATCATCCGATTGGTTTGGGTGGAGCTGTAAAACCCCATCACGCAAGATGCAGGTCAACTGAACTCAATTCATTGAATTGGACCCAACAGGCCAAGAAGGCAATTAACAAGCCAATTACCCGTATTACGTAAGCAGTAAACTGAGAACGAATATTTGATAACCATGAAACAAATCTAAATAAAGTTGTTTAAAGTCAGTTGGAGCATGTTGGACTTGGTTGAACCGTTCTAGGTCAGACTTCCTTGTTTCAACTTTTATAAGGTTCACTGCAGTTCCAGAATTCTCAATCTGAGCTGACAGTACAAAGTTTGCGTGCACTTCTGCCATCAGCTAATATGAAATAGCCATACCAACTCCCACAAAATGTTCCACACATCTGCATGTGCTTCTGAAATTAACCTTTAGAATATGTGATAAACTGGAAGCATGCGACTCAAGTGTCAGTCACTGCTTCAGAAAGGTTATTGAGTACACAGCAGAAACTCACTGTAATTTCAAATGCATATAATTATGAATATAAATGTATATGAATAATGAATAATGAATATATATATGAATATAATTATATAAAATTCTGTTGTAGATTTACACAAATAATAATTACATTCCTTGGAAAATATCAGAATTGCTAATGATTGTCTACCCACACTCTTCCCTTAAGTGCAACATAATTTAAATGGAGTACTAGTAAATTTCACAGAACTAGTGAATATCAAATAATACGGTAAAAGATATCAGCCAAGCTACCTAATAATACACTTATACATTAATATTTCTGTGTATACACGGAAATTAATCTAAGCAGAACCAAAAATACAGTTAATGATATCGCGACACAAGATGATGCCTAAATTCCAAGCACCAAAATGATAAAAGATAAGCGTCCTTGGCAATTATCATTGATAATACAAGTGAATCGAATTGAGTAAAAAGATAAGATTCATAAGTGTACTCAGGTCACTCATCACACAAAGTGTTAAGATATCAACACAAGTGAAAGCTTTTGACCAATATAGAATAGCTCCCTATGATAAAAAATATACATGCATATGCAAGAACACAAAATGATAACTTGATAAGTTTGTCTCCTTATCATTCTATGCTTTGACCTGTCACAACTTACAATGATTATTTTATAATACATAATATATGTTGTAATTTATAATAAACAGAACTCGCAAGTAGACATTGATAATTTAGTACGGATTCAATTTGAGTGCTATTAATATGGGGAGCGTAAAAACTTCAGAGTGCAAACAAAATGATTATACAATGAATACTGTAGTTCATGTATTCTTAAGGCATTGAATACGTGAATTATTTATTGATATCATCATCACGCTCGGCTGTTCTATTTTGGCCAATTTCCTCTGGGCGTGATCGAATAATTATTTGCCCCTTTTCTTTCTGTATTATTTTTTGTTTCTTTGTGGCAACAAAAGTATTACTGATATGCAAATATAACTGAATCTATAGTTATTGACATACATGTTGAAATATCAACAGTGTCGCTCAAAAGAAACAAGGTTGTCTTGCAAAAGCGAGCCTCACCTTAACAGCGTTGGAGATTTCGAGTTTCTTCTTTGGATTTGAGATGAAGTAAAATGGAATGAAAGAGAAGATCTCATAGATGAAGGCCATGCCCTTGAGCACGCCAAGAACGAGTGATATCCAGGGGTCGCTCATGGCTGACCAGTGCTCTGTCCACTTGGATTGAAACTGAAAATGAACAAGAAATTCATAGAGAACAAACGCAAAAAGCAAAATTTCTCCTATAAATTCCCCCAAAAAGTTGACAGCACAAGGCAACACAAGTTTAATTAAGCAATGAACGAACCGTGGGACTTGGTGCCACTGAATGAATGACTTGAACGACTTAAGGGGCTACATATACCACCGCCAAGTAAACCAGATAAGGGGACATTGAACCCTGATCGCTGACTGCTGGCAATCAGCACTGAAAAGCGTGGTTCTCAAGAACTGTATTTAACAGTCAATGAAACAATTGATACTGTATCAAGAGCCTCTTGACGAAGTCTTGGAACACGATTTAGTGACTAAGCGTAAATCAGATTTGATTGGAGGCCTGGATTAAAACCCTGGATGTTACTCATGCCCCCTGAACAGCAAAGTACTGCATGACTTCACTGACATTGAAAGAGAGGTAAACACGACAGCATGGGAACTTAAGGTTCGTTAACCGGGACTATTATTTATTAAATTTGAAAATCACACGACACTACCACATGTAGTGCAGCATACAAACAGTGGGTATAGGGCTATTGAGATCTGCTTAGCGAACACTCTTAGTGAAAGCCTTATCAAACACAAATGGTTAATGCATGCTCAAGTGAGCTTCCCTCACAGTTATGAAAATTAAGCACTAATTATTGATAGTTTGAATGGTTGAATTTAAATGGGGACAAATAAGGTCTGGTATTGAGGGAACATTATACCACAGACCATGCTGAGGGGTTCCAGGGGTAAGCATGGAAGGTGAGAGAGGTGAAATAATGATGAATACATAATTATTCAAACAGCCAATGATAATTGTGAAAATCATGGAAATATAGCAAGCCTCCCTACAAGAACCTCAAAGTTTAGCCACACATGCTACGCAGTAGACCACTTCTATCGTCTCTATGAGCATTAAGTAATTTAGGGGATATGAGCAATCTCTTTGGCTTAATTCATGATTAACTTTTGCACTCAAAGGCACCTAGAAGTTGTGTCACGACTCAAGAAAACAAGACGATATCATGCTGATATGGTTGATACATAATTGATAGCTGATATCAATTATGTATGATGTGATAATATCAACATGCTCACAGAAATATTATATCCTTCCAGGTTGTCACGTTTAAGATAAAAGTTTTCAATATTCGGATTTGTTCTAATTTCAGTAATTTGTACTACCGATAATTAATTAATCTGCCACTAGAGTGACTAGACAGGCATTGGCCTATTTACACAGATCAAAGACAAGTGCACAAATTAATATACTGAGGTGCAAAATAAAGGCTATAGACATGAATTTTTTTCCTGAGATATAACTTAAACCATTTGCGCACACAGTTTCCCAAAAAAGAAAACTGTATTAACATTGTTTGATAACTTTGATTGGAGGAACAATCAACAGGGGTTCAAAAAAAAAAAGTTAAAAATTCATGGTCGGATATTCCTATACGAAGAGATCAAATGCAGACAAACTCAACCATCTTGTTATAGAATTTTTTTTTTTTTTTTTAATGTCCAACCTCACCCAACCGGGTAACTATTTCAACGCAATTCTATTGTCACACTGCTGTATCAAATATATACAGGGCTACTAATAAAAACCAAAAAGACAAATCCGGTCAAGATTATTATTCAGCCTTTTGAGGGCTAATGATAAGTTATCAGAAAAGTTGCTTTAGGAAGTTCATACTATTTTGCTAATTTCTATTAGTTAATTATTCATATGGTTTAATGACTTTAGTCACTGAATTACATGTAGCTGATCAGCTGGCATACTCACTACTAAATGGCATAATATCCATCCGTGCAATTGGTGTAGCAGCATGAATGTTATCAAATATAAACTTAACATTCAAACCAAATGCTGTGTACATTCGATCTTTTTGATTTGGAATTTAGCATCTTGGCTTTAGATGCTGAAGCCTATCTATAGGCATAATAGGCACAATAGGTCATAGGCTATTTATAAGTCATTGAAGTAGAGCAAGTGTTCCTTGATTGTCATTCTTGAACTATGAGTTTCGACTTAATTGAATTTCACGAATCATTTACAATTCATCAGCATCATTACTCAAGAATCTTTTCCATTCCAGGCGATCCAGGAGCTACACAAGGAGGTGTGTGAGCTGAATCCTGGCACAGTGGTCGAGCTATTTGAGCGATGGACGATTGAAGGTGTGCAACTGCCTTCTCTGAATACCAGTGCAAACCGCAGTGCATGGCTAGTTCACCAGGGAAGGATACAAGCGGCGAGGAGAGATTAATACTTCATTTATTGGTTCCTTTTAATTCAAACAAGGTAGACCTATTTGAATTTCAAGAAACTGTTGACCTACAGCTCCACCAACAATCTGGCATATCAACTTACACAGGCGCCGGATCAGACACCCCCGAAGCAGGGTTACTCGCCACTCAATTGATTCCATTGGTTTATGTCCTGCATATCGCAATGGACAGTAACACGCAGTGCCCGGCCTTGCTGTGCACTCGGGCAACACTGCAGAGTCGAGTAGAAATTATAATGAATCATACAGCGGTAAGGAAACGGGTGATGTTATAATTATACTCTTGCTGTTATAAACCAGAGGAGTGACCTATATCTTGACCTGATGCCATAGTCATAGGGAATAGGGGTGTACCTCTGATCCTTATGACTATGGCGTTGAGCCGTTAACCCAAAATATAAGTGGATTAGGTCCATAATGGTACAACCAGTATTACGCGTATAGCAGCGGCTAATCCGGTTACCCATATAATAATTATATCAATCATTGTTGTGTGTGCAATTGCTGCTGCTTGTGAAAATAACTCATAAGCTGATAAGACACCATAGTAAGCTTCCCAATTAGCGTAGGAAACACACGATCGCAAACCTTGGGAAAATAAGACAACCACTGGATGACAGTGACTGAGTGCAGAGTGAGAGTTGCGTAATCATAATGAAAATCGTCGCAGAAAAACCATTTCCATTACGATGACTGTTTCAAAATAAAATAATAAAAATATGTAAAAACAATGAGCTATGAGCATTACACAAATTCGCGGATACTACTAGGTATGCGACAACTTAGACTCACCTCAGGAATGGATTTCTTGTAGAATAAGGTCGAATTAATATGATTTTTTGTCCATTTAACATTGACAGGTCACTGGAGTCGGCATGGGGCACTCTACAGCTCGGGAAAATGTTATGCTGTCAATGAGACCGCATCACGCCTACAAATTCACGCCGCTCGAGAAAATAGTACATGACGTATTTTCCGATACTTTCGAATTCAAGCCTTTTAATTTGTAACAATTAGTGTAGATAAACTGTTTTTCAATTTTAGACTCGACTTGAACAAATTAAACATTTTCTTGATTAGAATATCGCCTTTGATGATGCTTAATGATACATGTAACGTCATGAATAATCAGCCAATCAACGTCGAGAATTTAGTAAACAGTCGCGAGCACGTGTTACCGTAAACATCCTCCCTCGAGCGCTGTTAGTGCGCGCTTCAAGGTTTATTTGCACTTCTTTTGGCTGAATGCATGGATCTGATGACAAAATATTACATTGTTTGTACCAGTATACCAGATATATTTGATGATGCTATGTTATACAGGTCTTACCTTTAAAGTCCAATGGAAGGCTCTCAGTCGATACAGGATAACGGAAAGCTTCAGAGCCACAAAACAGACGTTTAAAAAAAATACGTCATCAAAATAGTCAATGTTTATATAATTATGTACCACCATGAGGCATGAGCCACCTATGGCCAGATATAATTCAAGAACATGCATGATCAATGGCGATTTAGTTCTTCTCAATGAAAGAAGATGTGGTGGTCGAGTAGCAAGAAATCATAACGCTCTTCTCCATACGTTATGAATGCCATCGAAAATTGGGCGATTCACTTCAGATTTAAATCAGAGATACTCTATAGCATGGATTGATCGCTCACATTGGCATAATGTTGCCGAAGTTCGTTATGGTAGCGACGAGATTCAAAGCGACTAAATACTTCCGGTTATCAATAATCACGGCTTGAAGAATAGGTCGAGATCGAAATTGACAGATTTTTTGAGGCAAAGTGGGAATTACCAGTTGCATGAATCTAAAACCTTTAGATGAAATCATTAATGATTTTTTGAGTGAAGATTTTGAGCCAACGTACGACGAGATCTGTAAGAATCAGCTCTCATCTGCAGCAATTGATGCATTGAAGATAATTTTAAAACATCAAATAGCGATTTCAAGAGAAAAGCAAACTGCTTGATGCATGCAATCGAGATTAATTTTTTTATAGATTTTACTACATTAAATTTAAACGTTTTAATAAAATAATATAGTACGACATATTGTTTTGCTGCAATACAATTTCAATACAATTTCAATTCAATTCTCTGATCTTCATGGACATTTATTCGCCTTTGAAAAGCAAAGCAACTAATTGCAATTTAAATGATTTGATATGAGTGGCTTTTAATTTTTTTTTACATCAATTCAATACAAAATCTCATAAATACCAGTCATTCGTGAATAGGCTTACAATGTTTAATGGAATCACAAGAGCATATGAATTGTGAACAAAGTGAAACTAAGGAACTCCAGTGTGATATATTGCAGCTCATTCATAAAATTTTAATTCACCATGAATATTTCAACATGATAGAACACTTAATAATAAACTGAAAAATGCTCATGAAAGAGAAGAGCCCTGAGAACAAAACTTCAGATAAAAAACAGTCTTTATAATAAATAAAATCTACGTACAGGTAATACCCCTCAAAGAAAAAAAAAAATAATGATAATAAAAATAAAATAAAATATAAAATAAAATAATAATAATAGCAATAATAATAAAATATAAAAAAATGATAACAATAATAATAATAATAACAATAATAATAATAATAATAATAATAATAATAATAATAATAATAATAATAATAATAATAATAATAATAAATAGAATGGAAAAATAAAAATAGGTTAGTAAACAAATTATTTCCTCCTCTTCATTGGACTGGATGGCAATTAATGAGACACTGTATTGTTTCTTATTTTGGCACCCAGTGTCCCACAAACTCTTAACTTGCAGCTCAGAATTT
>KB309493.1:51871-63551 GCA_000328365.1 Capitella teleta
GACTGAAACATTGCGTCCAGTCTCCACTTAATTAACAAGTTTCCCTGAACCTGGCTGAAAATAATACAAAAAAATGCCAAATTTTTTTTACTCCAAAGAGCGAGAGCTTAAAAAATTACAATGTATAGAGACGCAACCAACATGAGTATGTTGTGGCAACCAATCAAATCAATATCAAGTATAATTGCAGAGTTATTCGACTTTTATCAAATACGATCAAAAACGTAATTAGTACACAACAAATGTTGATATTGTTTGAGTTTTTTTGGAAAAGTCGTACAACTCTGAAATTATCTGCAATATTGTAAATATTTAAATGATGTAATAATGTGATACAATTTTAACTTCAACTTCTTTAATTTAAACTTCAATATATTTATTATTGATAAAATTAATCGAAAGCGCACTGAGAAAATATCAAATCAAAAATAAAATCACAAAATCACAAAATCAATAATTTATGCAATTAATTGCGTTAGTTACCATAAAAATCTTGAAATTGGAGCTAATTAATTAAAACATCGGATTTAGTCAGATGTATAATTGTATATGCTAGGAGTATACTGTGTAAATGTCAATGCGATAAAATGTCAGGCGATAACAGGGAGCTCTATTTCGCTCTATTTCGTTGTGTCATCGGACACGCGGTAGCGTAACAGTGCGCAGGCGTAGTGGACGAAATCTAATTTTGAGTGTGGCGTTTCCAAAATTGATGATTTTAATATAGAATTTTCAGCGTGTCTGCCAGTGCCCACGGGTTTTGACGCTAAACATACAATTATCATCAGCGGAGATCTGAGATCGCCGCTGACGTATAGGCTACTCCGTTTACGGCAGCTAGAAATTGTGCAAATACAAGAAGAAACAAACTTTTACGACAGCCAAGGAATGTGTTTATTATATCAAAGACAAACGCAGATTTAATAACATTAAACGAAAAGCATATTTCTGAAGAGAAAGGAAATCGTGCATTCATCTAAATTATCCCCAGTTTTCCGAGCGGTATGTACATTTTTTTCGTCGGCCATTTTAATAGAAAATATTAGCCACAGTGGGTGAATGCCAATTGTAGTACTCGATTCAAAGCTGGGCTCTTCTTGAGATTTAGGGTCAGATTTAGGCAGAAGCTCACCAGGTTTGGCTGGAACATCATTTGAATTGAGAGAATTGAAGTTGGATTCAAGTTGGACATTTACCTTTACGAAGGATCAGGTTTTCAGCAAAGGTATTAACCGGGTTCATAGGCAGGGCATAAGCGCACACTGCTGCCACCATCATGGAACAGTCGATGATGATGCTCATGGCTCCTCGTTCGAATCGCAAAGGTATCATTTGAGGGACATCATTTCCATATCTTAAATATCCAATCAAACCGAAGCAGAATGTCAAGGTGGCGAAAAATGAAACCACTCCTCTCATGTAACACTGGAAATTGTGATGGTTGCTCCGCATACTTGACTCTAAGTAAGGAACCTGCAAGGCAATATTTACACTTTTATTAATATTCAACTGTTAGCGTACCAAAGGCAATATTTCGAAGGCTGTGAGCATTTGCATGAAACCAACGACCAAGGTGCTCCACGCGAACGATTTCACGTCTTCAAGACTGAAGTCTGGAAGGAATTAGGAAAGATTTGCTGTCCAAATAAGTTGTATTTCTCACCCATGGACACATAAATTGTGCTAACGACCATAGAGATAATAATTGCCACGCTAGTACAACAGCTTATAATGCTGAAGTGTCGGAATTCCCGAAAAAGAGCGAAGCACATGTAGAGGGGGAGGGGGATGAGTACGAACAGAATGAGCAGATTGTCGTTTGAATCTTCGGCCCGCATATCAGTGGCATTCTTCGTAGAAGTCGCGTTATCAATCGACACTGCTTCGTCACCAGTGAAGACAAGATGATACAGACTGTTGCCAAAGAGGATATAGTAGTTGATGGAGATTCCAAATAACGTGATTAAACAGCAGAATTCATAGATTGCTCCGGCCACTCTTCCTATGGCCAGTTGCCCAATCTGGTGGAGGGAGATGTGCTGACTGAGACTTTCCCTCAAGCGTAACATCTTCGACTCGATTGCCTTTTTTCCTGTTTTCGCCTTGCACTTCTCTTGGATGTTATCGCAGATTCGGTCGATGGCCAAGTATTTGCTTTCGATCAGCTTCTCAGAGGCATAACACGTTGCAACTGAGATGAAAGCGATGAGAAATCCTGCCAGCTGAAATTCAGTTTAATTTATTTTTATTATTATTGCATCATAATTATTTTACATTTTAATGTACAAAGCAAAATGCAGCAATACAAATGATTTCAATATGTGTATGAGCATAAGTACTTTGGGTAGATTGTACATGCATTATGTTTAGCATTAAAGAGCACCTCTGATTGTTTTGAACTAGAAACGAATAATAGAAGAAGCATCCTGAAAAACAAATATGCCCTTTGACTGCCGTATAGTATAGACAATACGCTTACTGTGGGCTAATTGCTAGATACATCGAATTTGAGAGGTTTAAAATATCGCTTTCTTTTCGCGTTCGATTTCAGACTGTGGTGACGTGACGAAAGTAATTCTCCTATTGTTAACAGTGGGAGCCGTCAAGAGAGCAGATCTTTCAGCAGTTCTCATAAATAATCTCACACTCATCTCGTTTCAAGCTATTCTGCCTGAGCAGAAAATTCGTATTTTAATTTGTCTTGAATTTCATTTACAGCTAGTTGATCAAATTTTTCAAAAATGGTATTTCGTTACTCATAAAAAAAGCCCATAGAATTGATCTAAAAGGTTTTGAAATGTACAGAGGTTCTCTTTAAGACTGATATATTTCACTTTACCTGCTTTCGTGTATGTCTATACCTTATTTATTGCGATCTCTCACCCATAATTTATTGAGTTAAACAGTGCTAATTGGATTGATGAAATAAACCTACCAGCCACCCTGTCTCTTCGACTGCGAACGGAATTCCCAATGAACCCACTCCAGTCAAAGCTCGCATGACATTGAACATATCCGCGACCATGTGACGAAACTTTAGCTGAAACTCAACCGCCATCATGTACAGTAACGTGTTGTACTTCACAAGTTCTCCTCTCGGAACTGATATCCAAAAATACTAAAATCGACAATAAAATCGACGTTTTCTGTTGCATAAATTGACAGTGCACCCACAGATCTGATAAACTGACATCCAGGGTGACAGGATATTTTTATGATATTTTTTATGATTTGAGGTTTTTTTTTTCCGTACAAATTGTGATTCAGCTATTCAAATAATTAAATATTTGAATCGTTGAATTACAGATTTAACAATGAAAAATAGACATGTGAAAAAAGTTTAAATTTGCATTTACGGACGGGCATATTCTGCGCTGGGTCAGATTGGTACATGTCGCATTCACAATTGTTATGTTAATCAGATTTGAATTGCTGGCGGGACAAAGACCGCAGCGTCAAAGCATGCCGGGCGGACGACGGAGATCCTTACATCATAATCTCACTTAGCAAGCATGGTCCATGGTCGGAAAACTAATGGACACGATTCTAATTAACAAGCGTGAAAAATAAATATATAATAATATATTTTCGTTCCAACTTCCAAGGGTTTTGATTGGACAAACAGCGCATTCCGGGTGTGTATCACAGCGACCTTTTTTTTTTCGTATGTCACAAGTTAAATCAATTGCGCATGTGATTACGAATTTTCTAAACTTGGTTTTTATATTACCATGGTTTAATTAATTGGAGGAACAACCGACAAAGTTCCAAGTTCATGGTTTAATAATTATGTCAGACTCTAACAGACTCACCAAAGAACACTTAATTTTATATCTATCATTAGTTAAATTCTCATAGACAGTTGTTTTTGTCTATCTGTTAAATTATAAATAAATAATAAAAAAATATGCAAACTATATTACACTAAAGTGCATGCATGTATGACGAGTTTCTAATGGCAAATGATCGAAGCTGTTCACAATCTGCAATTGTCACACAGCAACAACAACAGAAAAGAAGAAGAAGAAGAAGAAGAAGAAGAAGAAGAAGAAGAAGAAGAAGAAGAAGAAGAAGAAGAAGAAAAAAAAAAAAACAAAAAAAAGAAGCGAAATGGTCAACATTTCAAAACATAGATTTCGCAATAAGCGGCTCTGAAAATATAAGAATCTTTGATGCATGGGTGATAACGCACGCATCGTGGTTTTCGGCACAACTTCTTCCAGAGAATTGGCATCAAATATGAGGAATGTGCTGACCACGTACCCACCAATTATCTCTCCGTCTACCTGGACAACTATTCAAAGAAAAATAAATTAGCCCATTTACCACGTAAAACTGCCTGAGGATGAATTTTTCTGTGCCTCCTTGTGACGTCATCGATGCAGATCAGAAGAAATCTATATACCCTATATATGCCCTATACCCTATACCCTATGCCGCCGCAACACGCGTCATGTTGCGACCTCAAATACCTAGGAGCATTATGAATTATGTTTGTTCATCGACATGGGGCCAGGCATGTGTCGATTTCAGCTTTCATAACGGTCGAACAACAAGCACATCGCTTACTCAGAGGGGTCATAACGCATCTCTTACATTAACATGCAATCATTACAATTGATTTCGGATCGATGTCATCATGCTCATGTTATTCACTTTGATCTACCTCCGCCACTTTACCAGGGAAGCAATTTTGTTGTTTGACATCAAAGGATTGCCAATGAGGGACGGTTTGACTGGAATATACGACTCCTTCCTAATCTTGTTTAGTAATTAGATGTTGTTTGAGGCAAGACTGGTTTTAAGATATAAACACAGTTGATTATAAACCATAAGCAAAATGCCACAAAAATATGTAGGCCTACCTCGAACTGACGTGGGATACATATTAAAATTTCGGCCTCCTGTTCGTGTAATTGTGGCTGAAAGTGTCCCGATACACTTGCACCTACACAACCCCCTCCTCTCTTTCCCACATCTTCTGCTTTTCAAACGAAATGCAGAAATATAAAACTTGTAATGATGATCCTTTCGAGGGAACCTCTAGCCAGCACGCTTTCTCAATTTATCTTGTTATGGCAAGCGAGAGCATTGTAATGGCGCCATTGCACACCTCACTGCGCGCATTGTATGAGGATCGCCTGCGATTGACCCTTGCGACACGAAGGGCTTCCAATGCAAAACTAGGAACACCGGAGAGAGGAAGCGAATGAAGTTCCATCACAGTAACCTTGGACGAGGAACGTGATATGGGATTATAAAAATGGCACCAGCTGTCAGGATTAGCAGAGGCTGATCCCCAAAGAACACCGATGCTTCCGTGGAATATCAGCGTTTGCTTGCATGCTAAGTGCAGAGGAAAATCATGCTTAACCCTCCAATAATTGTATAGTGACAACATTTTTTTCTTCAGATACCTTTACCAGTATAAAAACTAGTTTAACATTGAAAGTAAGAATAGGACCAAAGGTCACATAATCTGAGCGAAGTTTGACATCAGCTGGTTTGCAGATATGGCTCAATTGGCCGTGGTTACCTGGTTATGTTGTCTCATGCAAAGCCTGCAGTGACAAACATCTGCATTAGCCCTTTTATTTGATTTCCATTTGCGAAAGACAAAAGCATCCTCTGTTTGCATCTAAAAGCGCTTTCAAGGACACTCAGATATCTCAAAGATGGCCGCCAGGAAATGAATGCGAAGAATTCACAATCGCACAAAAGGATGTTATTCACAAAGATATGCGCGATGCAGTTCAATGTCTAATCCAAGCCACCTGTCATGTTTTTATGCTAGCCCAGATTGACATTCAAAGTGCACATTATAAAGAGGATGTGGGTACATTTTATGAAACCGAAAAAAACAAAAAACAAAACAAAAACAAAAACCCAATAACAACTGGATTTGAAATCCTAAGCTGTAAGACTGAAGCAACATATAGCTGTCTGACTTTTTGACATATTGGACACATACCAAATACAATCATGGTTTTTGCAAAAGTTTGGCTGGAAGATACCTCATTCAACCCCATTGGCTATTTGGTTCCCATTTCCATGAAGTCGAAACACGTGGCGAAACACCCTGGATTCCTGATGTAGTCAGTCCAAAATACGCCATCAAATACACTGACATAGTAAGAGTGGCATCGGCATGCAATTGCATGGAGCCCCGAAGCCATCTTGATGAAAAGCAACGCCAACGACCTCAAATTGTCAGAAACAGTCCGGATCTCTTCAGCTTCCATCCATGCGATGCGACGTGGATTCGATCCTGTGGTCCTGAGGCGTTATGTCATCATCAGAGGACACTGCGGCATGTCACGTGACCACACGGGTCACATGATTGCGTCTGCGCGTAAAAATAGACACGTGAGATAAAAGTAATCATTATCTCTTGTTTCTCTCTCGAGTACAGCTGAAAAAAATTCAAATTATTCGCATCTAAAAGAAACGTCAACCGTATATTCACGAGTCTAGATACTTAAGACTGCGTATCTGATGAATGGCTTCCCAATTGCATCGCAGTATAAACATTGCAGTCACAGTTATTGCGAAGGCGGATTCATTCAGCAGTTCTATATTTGAACAACGTTCAAGCAGAACACAAAATCCCGTTAGCTTCTATTGATTAAACGTCGCTAACTCAAAGGAGATCGTCCTTCCACGTCTCTAAATCAAGGCCTCCACTGCGTGTTTCAATGGCTTCCATTCGTTGCCAGAGAACCAAATGTTCGGAAATTAAACTAAGATTAATCATACAATTCTATAATTGCACTCTGGCCTCTACTCACGAAGCGGTGTGGTGTTTGTTTGGTCAAACGAACAAATTGCTTCATGATTGAGGTAATGGAATTATTTTGTATTAATTGTTACGTACTTCTTTTTAAACGTTATAGCATAATTAATTATTTGCTATACATATAAAATTTACCTGCTACATTTTTGGGAGTCTTAAAATGAGAACAGACCCGATCAGAATATTCTATATGGGAGAAACAAACA
The DNA here is from genome assembly GCA_000328365.1 of Capitella teleta. Classification (NCBI taxonomy): domain Eukaryota; kingdom Metazoa; phylum Annelida; class Polychaeta; family Capitellidae; genus Capitella; species Capitella teleta. The sequence goes on from KB309493.1 coordinate 58,871, forward strand.
TGATTCTAGTTTCAACTGAAACCCTCATTATGCCTGGCGGGAGAGTCGCCTATTGATCAATAGTACCATCATGCAGCACATGTTCATCATAAGAATGGCACATTGTTGGACAGAGTGGTTCCCTTGTCAGCAATGTTGCGATATCATACGACCTGAGTGAAATACTAATACGGAATACTTAGCGGGGGGTTATTTGGAATCCCTCAATTTTATGACTTCCCCGAACACGCTCTCTATTCTTCTGATAGAGGGTTGCCTCTAGTAAGCAACTCACGACGAACTGCAGTAGGTTTTCTTCCAAGTGAATTATTCAAAGGACAGGGAGTATGTTTGCCGCTGAAAGACATCCGGCATCCTAACTAGTTAGTCAGAGGAATGCAGGTGGTGAGTTTTGGTCGCTATTTTCGTTTCATCTCGGGTTTCAGTACATGGCATACCAATAACAGATCCGTGTTTACCAATGAGAACACGTGGGAACACAGATGAGGGAAAGATACGGCAAAAGTGAGTGGACATCCTAATGGACAAGGAACGGGTCTGTCAATCAAGCAATTGTACTCGAATATAATCTGATTATGTCCAAGGCTTTATTTTAAGAGTGAATCGATAAGTATGTTAGTTATAATTATTCAGTAGCTGCATCAGCCTCACTTGCAGATGAATTATATTACTGGTATAATTATGACACCCGCAAAAATGTCAAAAGGCAATTAAAAAGGTTAAACAGCGTGAGGCTACTCAAGAGATCCTGTAGAATGGCACAGAATCATGGCCATGGTGATTTGAGAGCTCTCTGACTTTACATGTTGATCACGCTGTGGGTGAGGCTGACATATCTGAGCTTTTCTGGAGGAAGTATGATAAGCTATACACAAGTGTAGAACGTGATAATAGTACCTTTAGGGAAAATCAAGAGATTGTTCAACATCGCATAAATTGCCACGGTCATTGTAATGCTCATGTAATCTCTATAAATGATGTAAAACTCACCATCACAGGGAACAAATAAAACGTCAGATAATATAATAGATGCACGCTACCGATTTCTGTGGAAGGCGTTGAATGCCAGAGAAGCAGAAAACAAGAGGTCGCATTTCTATAAAGTTCACAGAATACACTTATTTCTTTCATCTTGAGCAGAAAGTCCACTTGCCTACACTCAGCATTCAATAACCGAAAATGAATGTTGCAGTGTAGCATTACTGAGCTGATTAATATCCGACCACTCCTGATGGTAGCTAGCTGTTCAGGTGCCATAATATGTCGATGAATAGATCAGGATGTCATTTCAAGAGCATAATTCCATTCGAGTGGAAATGCTTAACTTTCATAGAAAATTTGGAGTTTGGATAGGAAAGCAAGAACCTGTCACACAACATCATCGGGAGAGTTATGGGACAAATGCAGCCTAATAGAAGGTATGGCATTGAGACAATTGATCAAGTTTTGAAATTTTTTGTCGCTTTTCATTGTGAGAGTTTCGGACTTTTATTTCAGGTAAGGAGTTTGAACTCCCACGTGGCTACGGTCTCTTAGATCGTGTCATATTAGCTCTTTTGTTAGCGCTGTATATGAGAATATTCAAACGGTTTTCTGTTCAGTGATAAATAAATTGGAGACCTCAACCTTACAATGATGAGGGGCAAACATGATTATTAATCAGCATAGCCAGAGAGAACTGTTTACAATTCAGTATGCAATTTCTTTGAGATGAAACATTGATCCCCCAATCAAATTTCTTGTCTTGAAGAATGGCGCGCGGCTATTTAACTCATCTGAGAGTATGTTTGTTAGGGATAAAGGGATATCCGATACAGACGAAATGAAATTGTTATCTAAGATGCTTAAGCTTGCATTGGCGTATTAATGTACACAGGCATGACAAATGAATACTCATTATAATTAGCATTACATTGGTCGATGTTGGCATTATGGTGCCTAACTTCCAATTAAAGAAAACATAATTGGAATCAACTGGATCTTCGTGTCATCCCCCGAAATGAACCTCGTTAGACTCTGAGAAAGTATGAAAGGTGAGATATTGGCTATAATTAGCACTTTAGGGGATGTGTCACAACACGAAACATCACACTGGGAGCCTAAATAAACAGAAAAGTATCATCAGTTTACTACCCTTCTCTTTCGTGGACGTGCAGAATCCGACCGGGCGGACTCAGGCGCCTTAATTGAGTCGCTGGTCAGCAGGGAGGTCAGTGATGGGCATCTAATTGGCCACACACAACTCAGCATTAATTCAGGAAGGTGTTTAAGGACCATTTAGTTTCGGCCTATTATACACCTTGTGTGTCCATATACTAATGGTTAGTTTAAATATCATTTATTGAAATAACGAGCATTGACACGTAGAAAAAAAAAACACAAAAAAAAAACACAAAAAAAAAACAACATATAACTATACATGTATTATAATTAATTGGTGAATTTTGCGAGAGTAGTTTAGATTAAATGTTATTTATTCAAATAATGAGCATCGACACGTAAATAAGACAAAGAAAAACTATATAACTATATAATAATAACTAATTGGTGAATTTTGCGAGAGTAGTTTAGATTAAATGTTATTTATTCAAATAATGAGCATTGACACGTAAATAAGACAAAGAAAAACTATATAACTATATAATAATAACTAATTGGTGATTTTTGTTACGGTAGTTTAGATTAAATAGTATTTATTCAAACAATGAGCATTGCCACGTAAATATGAGATAAATAAAAACTATATATATCTTTATTCGTTCTTCATTGAACATCAATGTGATTTTAGTGAGAAAAAAAAGTTTTTTGTTTTTGTTTTTGTTTTTGTTTTTCCTAGAGTCAATGTGAACGGACCGGGGTGCAAAAAGAACAGAAAGAATATAATGAATGAGAGGGAAAAAAAGTATCAATGAGTTGAAGCACAGCTTCAGGCGGTACATAGCTCTTGTATAGAGAATTCAATATCTCACAGGAATTCAATATCATGGGCATTTAGGTTCTGATCTAGCTTTAATTCAGCTCTCAGAGCAAGGAGATCCCTGATTAAGCAAGCTATTTCTTCGTGATCGTTGCTGATTTCGAACAGCACCGTTGGATGACAAACACTTTCCACAATATGATATATAACTCTATAATAATTAATTAATTAATTAATTAGTGATTTTTGTTACGGTAGTTTTATTTTAAATATCATTTATTCAAATAACGAGCATTGACACATAGAGAAGATAAAGAAAAAACTATATTTCTATATAATAATTTATATATACATATAATATATGTATATATATATATATAACATATATACTTTTTCCATATATTATATGGAAAAAGTATATTTGTTTTCAAAGATGTGGTAATTTCATGTATTTTCTCTTTGGCTTCCCACCCATTTGGTACATCGCCTTGGGCAAAATAAAAATCGAAATATGTTGACAGGTTACAATATTTAATAATTATAATATTCATAAACCCTGAATCGACATAGAATATATAGAATATATAAATGCTGAACAATACATCACATCATTCCGCATAAATATTGACAAGTCAATTCAACGATCCACCGACTGGATGAGCGAGTCGAGCAAATGATTTACTCTTCCGTTTCCTAACATCAGCTGTTGAGTCATCCATGCAACTATGGCAACGCACAGGAAGGAGTTGAATTCAAAATAGTATCCTGATTTTCACACTTTTGCGTGGATTATTTGTGTCACAAGGGACCCTAAAGCGCAGGTTTGTGCATCATGTGAACCTGCTTCCAAAAAGGAACCCATTGACACCAAATTTGCCCAGATTAGAGACATTGAGTGAATCAGCAGCACCTTGCGGTTGCGCTGACCAGTGACTCCATCGTTTACCCTGATTTACACCTTCATCGGGAATGCGGAGCTTCTTGTAAACTGGATTACTTATGTATTTTCTATCAATGGCTACCGAACATTCGCCCATCAAGCACCCATCCTTTGAAACCGATTACCTTCCAACCTACAGTACCAGCAATCGCTTGATGCTTTTAAAACCCAACTTAAGACTTACTATTTTAACCTTGCATTTCTAGTATTTAATGATTTTCCTTTTTACCTCTGTTTGTACAGCGCATTTGAATGTTCTTTGATATTACTGAAAATGCGTTTTAAATGTAATAAATGAAATGAAATGAAATGAAATGAAAATGAAATGAGTCAATGTTTGACACCCGTTGATTCAGTGGTAGATCTTATAGTTCAACATAATTGATTCTGTAGTAGATCTTATAGTTCAACAAAATTGATTCTGTTAAGCAATGATGACAAGACGAAGTATTTCAAATGGTTCTGTTCTTATTAAATAAGCTCACAGAATTGATTCTCTAAAGTATTCCATAAGCTCACAGTTTTGATTCTGTAGTATATCTTATATAGTTCAACATAATTGATTCTGTAAAGCAATGATGACCAGACGAAGTATTTCAAATGGTTCTGTTCTTATCAAATAGGCTAACAAAATCAATTATCTAAATATGCTGTTGCATACGATGTCGATAGAATGGATTCCATGTTAGCTTCACAGTGCTACCATAATCACTCGGTATCACTCGCTGATGTTTTTAAGGCTGTAAAGTGTTTAAAGCAGGAAAGAAGGACGGAACTGTTGTTTCTCGGCACCGAGCCCGCAACGGTGTCAAACAAGGAGGAGT
>KB309493.1:70823-102966 GCA_000328365.1 Capitella teleta
CCCATCATTTCTTCAGCTAAGTACGAGTTCATATTAGATTCCAAATGAAATATTATGGATTTTCCAATTTGAATTATATAAATTATCATGCTGACAGATGTACATGTATACAGTTTCTTTCCAGATTTCGAAATTCGTGTACAGTCAGACCCCGTTAATCCGCCGTCATGTAATCCGCTCTTTTCATAATCCGCCCTAAAATCTCAGTGACGAATCGTTTGTAATGTTAATTGTGTCATGTAATCCGTCCTTTTCGTTAATCCGACTCCGACCACGATTCTAGGGAACGAATCTACACTTATCATTGTAAATAACACATGTAATCCGCCCCCCAAATAGCACAAAACAAACATCAGCCAAGACACATCAATTGTCGGCGATTTCTTTGAAGTCGGGTCAGTTTAACAACAAATGACGCCTCCCCGTTTGTTTAACGCTTAACAAGTTAATTATACAAAGCGAATCAATCGCAGGCGAAAATTCTGTTAAGTCTTCAATTTAATTGGTCGCTGGGTTAAGCGATGTTCAGAAGCGGAACGAACGAGATGACGAAGTTTGTAAGTGGAGATCAATCGAGTGGAGAAGCGAGTGGATCTGAGCCCGTGAAGAAAGTCTTGGTGGGGGAAACGAGGCAGCACGTGCGCGCAGTAATGCTATATTTCGAGACATTGGAGGAGTCGGAGGCAGCGAAGCAAGAAAATAGAAATGAACTACACAGATTAGGGCGTGGTGGAACGGCTTATCACAAGCAGACAACCATCACTGATTTTTTTCAAAACATTAAAATCTTTTAGTGACCTTATGTGATCGTTTGTGAGATCCTTTTTACCTCCAGCTTCAAACCTCATGATATATGCTACACCGTTAATGCATCACAAGGGTTTTGGGGGTTCTAGATTGACACAAATATCATCAATTTGTGGTCTGAAATGTAATCCGCCCTTTTTGTTAATCCGTCAGTTTTCTTGGGAACGGTGGAGAGCGGATTAACGGGGTCTGACTGTAAAAGCAAAAGGGAAACCTCCTGAAGACTCTTGAAACCACTAAAGAGAGCTACTGAAGCTCAAGAAACTGAGCACGCTTACACATGCCAGTCTGAAGCCTGCGGGTAAAAATAGTGATTAATCTTCTATCAATTCAAACTTCTACTGTAGTATATATAAGCTAACTTATATCAGTGTATATTGAGTTATAGACATATTATTATTAAGAGCCCAAAAAAAATAAGTGCTGTCACAAGATAGTGCGTTGTAATTTGCGAAATGCAGACTAGTATCGAGTATTTCATCATTTATCGAATTACACGGAACATTCGTGAATTAGAAATAAGCGATCATTAAATTTAAGACTAATGTTTACCAGGAATAATCATTACAATAGGCCCATACGGCTTAATTTTTGATAAAGGGTGGGCCAAAAGTAGTCTATCTACTCCATGTTAAAGATCTCAATGCTTTTCAATGGCGCTAAGCATTTCCGAGAACGTGTTGCAAAACAGATCGCAGTGTAAAAACCACGCTAAGATGAAAGAAAGGAATACTTGGTTAATTTAACATGTCCTGTTGCTATTCCTGTCATCTCTATTTCAATTTTGTCAACATGTATGCCGATTTATCTCAATTAATAAAGTGCACTCAACATTCCGCGATATTTCCACTTTTGTCGGCAAACAGGACCCCGGACCATGGAGATTTCATTGAGCGCATAAATAAGGGATCACTCTCGTGATATTGTTTTGTTTGAGAGTAATATTGTTGTGACAGTAGCACTAATGTTTATCTCCTAATATCAAAAACAAAACTGAGAGTTTGTATTGAAGCGCCATACTTGAGATGGCATTCCTTAATGCTCTTTCAGGGGCTCGTCTGATTTTGCTCTCATCGCGATCACTCACCACTCGCTTTTAAATGTTCCCCCGGAATCCTCCCTCATTTAAAATTGACTTTTCACTTGATTACTTTGCATAAATGGACGCAGAATAACCTAGTCGATGCATACCTTGTAGTTATTTTTTGGTATAATTGATACATTTTAGCGATTATTAGAGTTTCGTTTTCAACACGGAGTAGATAGACTGCTTTTGGCCCACTCTGTATGGGCCACCAATGAGGCAACGGAAACATATGTCAGCAGATGCACAAGGAAGGAACAGTTCCTTACTTGGAAGATAGTTCTTCATAAACAAAAATAAGCATACATGAAGCAATTTTGATGTTTATGGCTGAGCAAAATGCACCTGTGCTGATCAAGCCGTGATTACGAGACGGCACAGCATAACTTCACCGAAGCATTCACAAGAAGCAGCATTCCGTACTGTGTCAAGTATCCTCAGATGGTTGGCATCGTGCGTCAGACGTCAGATCAACACTGACTGCCCATTTGCCTCCTCCCTCTCCCATCTGATTACAAAGCACAATAAGCCTTGCTTAAATTGGCCATAGCTTCCGTCTGACTTGCTGTCCTTCTCCTGGTACCTTTGTCCATCGCTGAAATTAGCAGCTCGTGTGTGGAAATGAGCGTCATCATATGGTTTCATCCGTTGCGTACTGCAAGTTACACATAAGGGGTGAGTAATGAGGCAGGTATAATCGTGGAATTATGGTTCGATTAGGTGGAATTATGCAGATAATTCTGCAACTTGTATAAGTAGTATCAACTACCAAGTCATCATATGAGTAGTATTCTGATGCATATACTGGTGTGGAATGAGGCATCTTGCGTGATGGGGTTTTACAGCTCCACCCAACCCATTCAGGCGAAACGCCTCCAGAATAGAAACCCAGGACCGGGGTTCCCCCCTACTCTTTGGCGTGGAAAGAAATCTCGAATTAAACCGCTTTCAAACGTGCCCTGAAAGCAATGAAACAATAATTGCAATTCTCGTTTTGTAACGTTTGTCATTCATCACACACTATTAATAGTCGATGCGACCCCCCCCCCCTTCCTGCTCACCGTTCCTATCTCTGCTACATATTTTAATCCCAATTCGTATCGAATCATTTACAGTATACATAAAAAAATTAAATTATGCCTTCCTACCCCACGCTCTGCACAATCAGGAACTGCTTTATATGTACTCGCGAGTCATATGTTACTAATTATGATCCATTTTAAAAATCCACACTTTTCAGTTTCTCAGTTGTCTATATCTGTATATAAAAAGTACCGTTATGATACACATCACGATTTCACATGTGATTTCTACCACTTCTGTTTGACTTTGATCACTATTCTTAATTTATACCGTTTTTTGCTTGTATGTAGACTTTATTTTATACAGACTTACATTTCACGGGGTTGGCGGCAAGGAGCGAGCTCCCTGAGCTCAAATGCCGGTCTCCCAAACGCATCATCATTATGCAAATATATTTCAATTTGTTGTTACAAATAAATGAAATTCTCACTCTCTCTCTCCGAGCACTGGCCACTTCTTGATTTCGCCTAGGGAGCCAATGAAATCGTTATGTAACCGAGGATTCAGGATGATCGTCAGTTACATCTTGTGAAACTATATTAAATCTAACAAGGTACTTTATACCTTACAAGGGGTTAGTAATTCATTTTTGGTGCTATGCGTGAACATTTCTGTTGTGTTGAGGCGGGGGTGGGGGAGGGGGGGATACTAGTCCGAGAGGAAAGTCGGTTTAAATACAGTGTGGAAACCAATACCGCCATTGAGGATTTGGAGTATCCGAGTTTGAATCGCCGATCAAAAGAGACCTAAGCATTTAAAGGCAACACAACACACATTCAGTATGAAGCCTCTTCAACACATATTATATTATGTGTACTGTTTATCATTGATTGGGCTGAAATCACTGTAATTCAGATGATGTCAGCTGCCTGAAATCCCGATGACTCAATGCTTACGCATCTGATTTAATTAGATAAGAATACATTCATGGATATATACTTAGAGGCAAAGAAATGCACGCCTCAGTCATAACGACTTATTTTGTTTTGTATGCAGTGTACAGACTCCATTTTAAAGGTTTTGAAGACGGTTTATTTGTGCAGACGTTGACAAAAATTTAGTAAAAACAAAGCTGCTTCAAATGATATATTTCCTTACCAGAAGGACAAGGAGTCAAACGTGAGATTCACACGCTAAATATCTTGTGTGTCCATGCACCTCTCGCATCCACACATTCCGTGCATCTTCGGGGCATGCTGTTGCAATGAGTTCGGATTCTGGCTTTGGAGATGTTTCCTCATTCTTCGATCGTGAACGGCTGCCATTGGTTCTCGGCGATTGCGAGGAGAGGGTAGGCGGTGGAAGGTGACTGTCATCAATTGGTCCTAAAGATGCTCGATTGAGGACTATTCGGGCGAGTAAGCCGGCCAAGACAATGTATTGTAGTGACTTCGTTGTCTTCCAAGAAGTCGCTGGTGACCCAAGCATAGTTAGGACGTGCAGTGCAGTCTCTTGCTGGAACAACCGGATTTCAGGGTGCTCTTGAAGGAAGGGGAAAACAGTTGGTTCCAGAACCTCTGTGATATACCGTCGTGCGGTCAAATCTCTTCAATCACAAGAAGGGGAGACTTGGAGTTGTAGGAAGTTCCTCCCCACACCATGATGCTGGCTACACCCCATTTATTCTGCTTCTGGATGCCGCAATCCCGAAACCGTTCTCCCCTACTTTTCCACACGAGACGTCTCTTGTCTGATTTATCCAGGCAAATCTTGCTCTCGTCTGTGAAGGGGACACTTCTCCACCTCTGTAGAGTCCATCTCTGGTCCAATCGCGTCCACTGGAGAGGACGACAACGGCTCTCGGCATTCAGGATTGGAGCTCCGTAAGCGATTCGAGACCTCAATCTCTGAGTCGGTTATGGGTCCCTCTTGTTCCATGTGCCGTTGAATTTGCTGTTTTGAACCTGTCCTGGATGTGCGCTCACCGGTTTTGGCAATCCTGTCGCTCTGTCGTCACTTTTGGTCGTTCAGTACGAAGTCAGTCGGTAATGGAACCAGTTTCAGCCACGCGCTGGCGTAGGCGATGGACTTTGAGGCATTACACCCCATTTGGCCAGCAATGATTCCGGGTTCCACTTCTCGATCCGAAAGGCTTCTGGAAAGCTCTCTTCGAAGTGCTGTTAACCCCCACTAGTGAAGTTTTGTCAATGTTTTCGTGTACAAAATTTGTAGGGGCGTCTCTCATGTTTATTTCGGCAGTCACTAGTGTCTGCTGCTCACGTGAGTACTCAAAATGAAGATTACCCGAATTTTAGAATTGTCTTGATATGCGGACTGATCTGATTTTTGAAAGTGAAACGCAGCATGCTAGACATATCTATTTCGCAACATTCCATAGCCTACAAAGTAGAATTGCCCAATAATAATTGCAATTATAGACTCGTGCGTTTCTTTTGCCTCAAAGTATATATGTCATGAGCTCACTTCAGAGCTGGAAGTGCATCTGTGAAGCTGACAGAGCTGTGCGACACTTATTTCATTCAATTAGCACCAATATTAGTCTTGGTTATGGCCAACACACCCTCTCACCAAAGGTCAACATAGGTCACAACTGCAGAAGACCAAACTAGGCGTTGTAATCCACGGAGAGGAAGAAGCGTAGACTCGTCTGATGAATGTCGATGCGAATTGCGGAAACTCGATGTCCGGTAGTATATTCCATTTGGATTAATTCTCGGTTACCGTAGTCCATGAGCCGCAGCAGCAGCAACGCATCGACCAATCGCAGCTCTGCCTCGTCTCCGTATAAACAAGGAGAGCGACGATGCGCTCAACACATATTTTGAGGACGTTTGGAGCACAACTGACACAACTCACGTCTGACTCAAGGACTGTTTGGATACCTGAATCCTAGGATCACGGTGAGTGTGCAATAATATTTGCTGTGGGAACCTTTTCCTGTGAAGTGATTCGTAAATAGGCTATGGAAAACATCAAAACAATTTTCTGGATCGAATGATTCAAAAATTGGATAACGACTAGGACATTATGAATAAATTGACTTTATTACTGGACCTCGATTGCTGTGAAGTGAGCATGCAATTCTAATATACATTTATAGAAATACAAGTTGCATTATTTAGACATAGAGATATGTGACAAAGAGAGAGTCAATTGAGTCAGCGCCCGGGGGAGGTTTTGAGGATTAACGCCCAACATGGTCTTGTCACTTTAGACATTTTTATTCATCTTACTTGCACGAACTTAGCATGGCTTAGTCGTTTGTAGTCACCATTGGTCAAAGGCCGTGAATTCGATTCCTCGTTGACCAATCGTGTTGCCCAATGGCATGGTAAGAATTATTGTCAATAGTCGATATACAGGAAAATGATGCATTTAGGTTATATTTATGATGAGATGATGTAAGCACACCCGTTTAAATTGTTCTGGTGGCCGTGTCAGTCTTTATCAAGAAGGCTATGCTGTCAAATCCAAGCATGCGAATTACAATACTCGTGCATGAAACAAAAAGAGGAAAAGTTAGTATACATACTCACATGAAACAACATGATTGGTTAATTTCCAGAATAGAAAGCATTTTGGGCAGTCACAAAATAAATGTATAATCCCAAGAATTGAAACTGTATTCAAATGCCACATACATTGACTTGATCAGTCAGTTACAAATTGCAATTAACGATTACCAATCCGAGAAGCGACTTTATATACATGCAGTCCAATGTTTTCATAAGAGTTGCCATAAAAGTATCGCACAGGCTGTGCCTTAGTCCTTCTAGATCTGCGTATTTGGTACTCCAGACAAATGACAATGATACTTTCTATGATTATATATATGTATCACCTCCTTGCTTTAATCGCCAATTAATTTCACGCCATTAAAATCATAATGGTAGTTACAATGATGATTTAATCCACACTATAGAATTTATATATATGCTCAATGTTACACGCACATATTTGTTTCGTAATGATGACCATGCTGTGCATGGTCAATGGGCCTCGCTACAAGGCAAGTACGTGTTTGGCTAATGCGCTATAAACAAATGAATTATTCCCGATATCAGGCGGCAAAAAAAAAAAAGAGAGAGAAACATGAGGCTGTTATCAATATTTCAATGAGTGAGAGTGGGTAGCTGCTGTTGCAAATCACTATTACCATGTAATCATGAACGGCGGGTCACGTGATCGGGATGCAGCACACTGATTCGTAAACACTGTTTTAATATTTTGCATCTGATGATATGACTTAAGAACTGTTTTTTACAACTCAGGCCTGCGAGGTTCGAAACACCGTCCGTCAGAAGTGAATTTTGATTTGGTATAACATAATCGCGTTAAACGTTTCTTTTGATCAAAAGATCTATTGATTTATGAATAACAATCCAAGCTCAAAACTAAATGACCAACAATCATATGTTAAAACCTTTGTAAGTGAATACGCTATGTTTGTGGCTGCGATAGACAAAAAGTGCTTTCGATTTCGGAGGAAATAACAGGTACAGAAGACGGGTGCGTGGGATGAAAGTGAGCCCTCGGATGATATAAGGCAACCCCGAATGCATATGCAGACTATGAAGGCGCGCACGTGGATCAGTTGTGCAGATAGGGAATTAATTGCCGCCGCCAAAGGTTATAAAGATGATAATTTTCTGCTCTCTGGGGAATAACCTTATATGCATTCCTGGCACTTGACGAGAGTTGCCTCCCACAGAGATCCATTCACTGCTACGTGTCGATGGGTCGCGTATGAGGCGCAGATTGGCGTAATGTCATGTTATGCTGTGCAGACATCTTATTTGCTCAGCCGTTTCTTCTCATCAAAATGCCAACGTCACTATTGTACCTGACTTCTTTGCTGTGGTTATTAGCCTGTTGGTCAATTGCTTGCGGATCCGTTGCTATCCTTGCCTCAGGGTTAGACCTCTTCATATAAACCAAACCGAAATAAGACAATTATAGGGAATTGCAAATGTGTTTCCATTTTATTGATTTCGATGAACACAGCAATTCCAGAAATTGAAATGTGTTGTTTCTTATTCTCAGATCTACTGACGAACGTCGAGGACGCAACATCCACAATGGCGGAGCATAGATCCCACGACGAAATGCTGCAGGCCTTCGGATATAACGGAACAGTTGATACTTACTTGAGCGAGCACAATGAGTCGATTGCTCCGCCCAATGTTAGCATCAATCTCTTCTGTCAGAGACTATCGATGGCCTCTCCCAGTTTGCTATTCGCCCAGAAGACAAACGCCTTCACCTCACTGGCCTTCATAGCAATCGGTCTGGTGGGAAACTTCTTCAGCTTCCTGGTGTTCTCCTCAAAGGACATGCGATCAGTTTCGTCCAACGTCTACCTCCTCCTTCTCGCCTGTTCCGACTCGTTTTACCTGATCAGCGTGCTGTTCGCGAAGATCCTCTCAGTCCTCAAGTGCATTTACTTCACCAACAGCGCCATTGATCCTTACAACAACAGCATTGTCTGGTGCAGTATATTCCAGTTCATCCTCGATCTCTGCTCCAACTACTCGACCAGTCTCATCTTGGCCTTCACAATGGAGCGATTCATTGCTATCTATTTGCCGATCAGATTCAAAGATCTGTGCACTGTTCGACGAGCAAGATTGATATGTCTGTTGAGCTTGTTGATCATTGGTCTTCTGATCGCTCCGCATCATTTTCTATCAATGACAGTAAAACAAAATGTATGCTTCATTGAAAGAAGCCACGAAGATTTATTCGGCCATATTTACGTTGCTGAAATGGTGATATTCAGGATTTTACCTGTTATTGTAATCGCTATCATCAACGTTGTTATCATCATTAAATTATCACTTGTCAATCGCGAGAAGCGGCGACTGAAGAATTCTCGGACCCCGGCATCCGGCATGGAAGGCCGCAAGAAGAACAAATCGAAGCGACGCCCGAGCGATGAGCGCAATTTGCAAATTACGGTTATGCTGATAATGGTCTCGACATCGTACATCATCGTTTTCTTGCCTGTGATGATTGTCTTCATTATATACGCGTTTGCCGAAGTGCCGGCTGACGTAATGAACACTTTTCTCATTGCTAAGCTTTACGCTGGCACGCTGTATGTTCTTGGGTTCGCCATCAATTTCTTTCTTTACACCGTCAGTGGGCGCATCTTCCGGGAACAGTTGCTGCGAATTCTGTGCGAGAAGGACATACGTCAGAAGCACCAAAAGAACTCCGGCAACAACGGGCAGACATGCATCAGTCATTGCCCGGAGGCCACCACTCTGGTCTAGTTTATCACAGTGTGTGCCCTCAAAGACTGCGTTGACGTACATCCCGCGGGTGAGATTGACAGCTTACCCTATATTGCTGTGTATCCTCAATTGGATGTTGTGGACCCCTTGTTCGATGTATCTCAGTGTTTAAGTTAAGCTTGGTGTGCATGTTTGGTATTGTACAACACATCTCCCTTGCTGCTCTCAATCTGTTTCTTGAGTGACATTATTTGTACCACCAAAGTATTCATCTGTAACATAAAATAAATGTCCGTATGTGAGAGTGAGTCATGATTTATTTCGTAATAAAGTGAAAGTTTGGCTGATTGAAATGTGTTTTATTTCAATTATACATACTATAATTATGCTGCATGTTTAGTGAATCTTTCAATTTTTAATATCAATGTTTATATACATAATTTGAAAAGATAGCACGCGTAACAATGAAAAAAAGGCATGAACAACATACGACAAAGAAGAACGAAAAGACGAGGAAGTAGACAGCATAAGTATTAGTCTTGAGTGCAGATACAAAGATTACTGTTCAATTATGGAGATAAGTGCAATTCAGCATTACATTTAATTGGTATTTTTAGTCACCACTGACCAAGGCATGCAAGAGCCACTCCGTAGGTGCTAATAATAGCATAGTTATGCAGAGGTATTTATCGCCAATTAGTCTTCATAATTATTTACAATGGTGAATTATTTCACGAAATTACGGTTAATCATTTCCAGTAGAATGAACTGATCACAAGTTGTCCCAGTCACAGCAGCTTCTGGGCTTTCAACAGTTTATGTTTGATTGTTTGGAATCTTAAACCAGCACATAAGGATATTATTACACCACCCTGTATTAGGAATCAGAAAAAAGGCATCTGCAGTGATCGTTGTTTTATTTCCTCGATATTTCCCAACAGTCGTTCGCACGCAGACGGCTATGATGAAGTATAGCTAAGCTCATTCAAAAATGGAAAAAATACTATTCTAAGAACCATCTGAAGTCTTCTATTGCGGAAATCCATATGGCGCAATTAGGAAACGGCAGGTAAAGAGTTGTGATGCATGGGCGATGAAATGCCGAAGTACAGGCGGAAAAGAACGAAGATTCATGTTCCATCCAGGTCAGGGTACAAGCTAATCGCTATGGAAATGAGATTTTTTCCCCTTTCTCCTTAGATGAAGGAGATTTTCATTTGCAATATTTCCCTAAGCAAAGCTAATTCCATCGCTAATCACTTCTCAAAGGCGTCAAAACCGACAAATGTTGGATGCGCCTCATTCATCACGCTCACAATACAAGCGCAAATCGCTGAGATCCGATTCCCCAAGTGCCCTTTGCTTTCTTCCATAGATGGTTCAATCAAAGATTGCAACGCTTTCCTTAACCGATTAATGGATCGTTCGCAGCGAGCGTCAATTGTTTCGAGTGCTTCCTGGGGCCGGTGTGGATTGCGGCGTGGCGTACCAATTCGGTGGCTACCCAATTGTGTCCGCATCTGCTGTTGTTGTGATAAGGAATTTGCCTCATATTAAGTGTTCTCTCGATCAAGGCTAAAATGAGAGCGTTGCTTTGTCAGCACTGGGCTCGCGGACACGCTGAATGCCGGCGACATTTGTCAGCACCGGATTAGACCGCCTCCTTGGTGATGGCCTCTTATCCCTCGTTGGCATTCAGTGTCCCAGTGTTATCCCGTCTTGTAGTTTATTAAAATGTGTTTACGTGTGTGCGCCACCCTCGCATTTGCAGTCGCCTCGGCTCAAGCACTTCAATTATATCCACTCTTGAAACAAGTTCTCAAATTCCAACGACACCGCTCCAAGTCATACTTTAATTGAATACATTGATGCCTCACCCCAGGCGCATAGGTCAGATTAAGGGTCTTATGACGGACCCCCCTGATACCTTCTTCTTCTTACTCTGCGTCTCAAAGTAGACACTATTTGTAATTAAGAAGCTTCATTCCCACCATATCCTGTGAAACAATCTCTGGGTTTCTCTCTACGTCAATGTATGATATTTACCGACCCACAGGACTACTGAAGGATGCGTACAAGCATAGATTGACCCTTCTACCACATGCAGAAATAATATTATAATCATACAGAGTTATGTGATGACCAGTCTCATGGGCTCCACTGATTCCACAGTAGACCAGTGCTCATAAAAATGGTGGAAGAAAAATCACAACACAAATTCTGCTGATGTGCAATAAGAATTATTTTCTTTGTTTCTATGAAATTTTAGCTGCAGCTGTTCCTTGCACGGCTACGAAGTACGGGTGTGAGCATAGCGGAGTTTAGCACCTCCCCTTTCCGGTGCAACCTTTCATTGTCCACAGAGCAACACCCCGATTGCAGGTCAGACGCCTTCATTTGGGGGCTGCCACAACGTGGGTCGTTATGACAGTCTGAGGGCGACGGTGTCTTATTCCCTCCACTCTGTTTGACTTCCCACTAAAATTGCTAGTGATGCAAAAGTGATCTGTTAAATCGACCTTGAACTAGCATGGCCTGATGCGAGCAGATCGAACGTGGGAGGGCGATTGTACATTATTTTCTCACATCAATGTTGCATTATTTAAGGCTGATTAAGATAAATCACATGTCAAATAAACAACACCTGCTCTTTCTGCAAAAGGAATCCCCAAATCACGTCACCTGGTCACGTGCCTTGAGATGTCAGGCGCTAAAAACCCCCAACAACATCGTGGGAGTTTATAAATAGAACGAACTTTCTCTATGGACGTAAACATGTTTAACTTCAAACGTGACGAGATTTATCTCCGTTGTTAGATTCACGTCACCATTGCATTGTGCATCGAAAATTGAGCAAAAATTCATGCCTTCAAACGTGACATGAATTGCCCCATTGTTAGATTTCATGCCACTAATGCAATTTGCATCGCAGTCTAGTAGTCGGGAAATCGTATTGGCTATTTGTTTCAGCCACTTGGAAGAAACCATGTTGACATTCGTATTGAGTACCTCATTTTAGAGCTGACATTGAAGGACCATAGCAGCACCTACAAGGATGTAATGCTCATATTCCTCATACCGTCGAGTCATCACCTTAAAAGCATATGGCATACTCCCTCCCTCGTCTACAATTCTGAAAGGATGATCTAATTATGGCTAAGAGCTGTTTCTATACAATAGTGTGTCTTGCGATGACAAGTCCTCTGAAATAACTCAAAAACAACACCCTCAGGCACCATAGCCATGCGGGTCTTTGCGCAATTACTGCTGGTTGCAAAAAGAAAAGACAAAAAAAAAGAGTTCGAGGACCAAGATTCTCATGAAGATATTGGCAATGAAACGGACGCATCAATGCTTTGGAATCATAATACAAACAAAATCCCGAAATTGATTCGTTCCAATATTGCCAATATCCGTCGAGGTGTTCTTTTCTAGTGGATCAACAATTCTATAATTCTACGACTTTTCATACGAATGCATCACAACTGAAATAATATTATGACATTAATGTAATTATGACATACACATGGAATGGCAAACCAATGTTACGCGTGTGCATCGTGTCTGTCGCAGATTCATGGATAGACTCATTCACAATTCTTGAAAATCTCGCAGAACAATCGTCTTTTCATTTCGTTCTCTTGTCCATATTTTTTTTTCGAGTCAACAATCATAAATACATATGCATTGTGTCTTTTATTTTTATGTTTCATTTTTGTTTGTTTCATTTTATCTTTGGACTATTAAAAACACTATTCAATTGAGCAAAGGAAGACGAAACACGCTTATTAAGGAGCTCAGATTAATGTTATGAAGTTCAGATTAAGATAACAAACAAATCAAGCAAACAGCAGCTGCTCTTCTTGAATTTACGCCGCAAAAGGCAGCAACTGAATGAGACGAAATTGCGAGTTATTACACCGTTCAGTCTACCGGGCTTACAGGGCAAATGATGGAAATGAGGAGCATTGAGGACTGAGGAAAACTGCCTCCAACAGCAGCGGCGGCTGCGGCGGCGAAAATGGGGAGAAGAGCGCTAAAGATGCCAGTGAAGAGTGAGTGGTGATGCCACGTGACCCATTCGTCGTATTATGGTCAATTAAGGTAACGATCGAGCAACAATTTTTTTTTTTTGCTTATCAGATAATCGGTCGCTTAATTGCAGTAGCTTATGTGTAGAAAAACATGCCTTTGAGCCAATTGATTGCATCTCGACGCGGAATCAAATTGGAAAATGGTTTTGTCGAGTGACGAAGCTCAGATTCTTCAATCAGTGTTGCTGCAATTATGCTGCATGTCTTACAAGAGCAACAGAGTGGGTTGTTATACGTCATATCTTCATCACTCAGAGGATGAAACTATTAAACAGTGAATATCTAACAAGTAAAACTGCAAATGTGAAGAATGGGAAATGCTTCTCAATGTGACGGAATTGACCACATGTCAAGATCCACGAGATGAAACAGAGGCTTTCAACACGTGATTGGTTTGGTCAACCTAAGGCCATTTGATCCACTCCGGAAAGACCAGCATTTTGACTCAAATTGCCAGGTGTCAGATAATATATCCCCGGTAGAGAAAGGCGATACCTGCAACGATCTGTTTCAACTAAATATTACAATTATTACATGCTAAGTAATGAGTCATAGTAATTATTAGATCAATTAGCGGTGTTTACGTCACTCTGGTAACAATTATAAGTGTTGTATTAGTGTTAGTTCCAGCAGTCAATCGGAAACGTAAACTGTTCATCACAGCTAGAGTAGGTGCATAAAATCGTCTCATAGAAACAACGCCGTCAGCAACTAACAAGGGAAATATATACTCAATGTCGCAGACTGAATTAAAGACGTCGCCCAAGGCTGGCCTTTCACATCAAGACTACAGCAGAGACATGCAGTTACGTTTTAGACGCCCTCAACCATAGACACAGCAGACAAATGACTCTGGACCAATCCCAGCCATCGACACATCGTGGTTGTTGTCATTATAACTACTCATCTACTGTCTATGCTATGTTTGAAACGGTAAAATGCGACGAGAGATGGTCGTGTTGAATTGACGTCCTCGAGGGCGGAGTTTCTAAGAATTTGTGATAGGTCGATTTGCTGTCAATTTAGCACATAGACGTCGCTAGTGGCCGATAATTCAGGCCGACTGAAGTCAAGTAATTTCTGCTTGAAAGAAAATTCTCACGAGTGAGCAGTTCTTTCAGCAGTTTCAATGAAAACAATGTCGCTCTCCTCTTGTTTCAAGCTATTATGTCTCGGTAGGAGAATGACATTATATATTGTCTTGAACTGTATTGAATTGTATAGAATAAACATACAAACATTCTGGGCTTTTGAAATGAACAAAGGTTCTATAATGAGGTTGTCCAATTGAACAATAATTTGGTGTCAAAATACATTCCAATGATACCCAAGTATAGAAGCAAATAATGTCAACCATCTACCTGTAATCGTGTTTTGTAAATATAATGAACCATTTTTATCCAAACCTGGAGGCAGTATCCCTCTTCTAGATCCAGCAAAACAAGCATTGTTATTCATCTTAGGGATGCTGTAGACCTGACTGAGCACGCAGTTATAAATACCCACATGATATGCTGGTTTTTCACGAATACAGAATTGTCTGCCATGACCTTATGTGTTGGGCCAAGGTGAATAAATGCACGTGTAAATAAATAAATTTAATAAAAGAAAAAAAAAGAAAAAAGAAAATAAATAAATAAATAAATAAATAAATAAATAAATAAATAAATAAATAAATAAATAAATAAATAAATAAATAAATAAATAAATAAATAAATAAATAAATAAATAAATAAATAAATAAATAAATAAATAAATAAATAAATAAATAAACCTCACGTGTTTCATCTCAGAAAAGTATTTTATAGAATTATAATTTTATATAAATTTGGAGAGAAGAAAGAGGAGAAAAACAACATGAAATATTAAACCAGAAACAAAGGCACAAAATGAACAGATGGAAAGATGAAAGCGAGGTAATTAGGTGTAATATATAAATCTGGGCTGAAATTGTAGACTTGATGTTGTGTTATGAGACGCAGTTTTTTTCAGTTACATTAATGTTTATTATATTGCTATATTAATATATTATATACAAATAGGTATATTAATATCCTTATATTTTTTAATACCATTGTTTTTGCTGCCTCACCCATCACACACACATCCAATGATGTGTTCAGTACTCCATAGTTTGATATGAAAATTCCTGAGGAATCAATGCTAAAAATCCCCCAATCAATGAAAATACCAATGCGCCAGTACATACATGTACAGCTCACATCCGTGTCTATTTATCACAAATCATATGTTAGATACTCGAACTTTCATTTAAACATTTATATAAAATATCTTAGGCAATCTACATCTCTGCGATACTGTGTTTATTTTACTACCGTCGAATACTACGCCTGCCCCAGCGAGCATTGCATGACCCACAGGCTGATATATGTCAGTTAGTTCTCACAGCTCTGCCTCATATTTTTAAGGAAATTACGCATTCGTGAATCGAATTACGATATTCAATTACAAATAGCGCTCACAGACTCATAGAAACCGGATACCGTGCAAGCCCAGACGGGCGATTGTTTCTACCAATAACAATGCAATACTAACATTGATTTATCGTTAGCCGATTATTTCATGCGGGTTCTGATTACACTGTGGTTGCTTTATTCCTTGCCTCCGCTTAATGACCTCCAAACCTCTGCCCAACCAGAGAACGCAGATTGAGACGAAGTTCAGTCTTTACAATATGAGACGTCACTGAAGCAGATAGCATCAAGTGTTCCATTGGCTACATAGTAATCCTAAGCGAAGGATTTCTACATCAATTGATTCCAGTATAATGTGCTGCCAATATTGTATATTATTGATGAAGCCATCATCCGCTTGACTACCTACACCTTGGTTACACCCTGCATGAAAGAAGGGAAGTCTAATTAGGTGTGTGCATTATATACTTTTGACTACTCCCTATATCGCCACAAAGTAACATCATGGTGCTATGGTGCTATTATTGGCATGGGTTGGTCATGCTATTATTATGCGTCTGTTGTAGTGCGTCTTGCGTCCCAGATAAACGAGAATTAATTCCATGGAACTGTCTGTCTCACTCTGTGTTGAGGAGAAAGAATGCAGGGCTTCTGAGGGAGCAACACCTGTCGTTTCCTTTGCGCCAAATGTGATAATTTACAGGCATAATTCATCTTATGTGGTTTTATTATTTCTATAAAGTACTGGAGGAACTTCTGTCCTTGACTGTTGTCCTTTTAATGGTGAGTGTAGTGGTGAACAGGTTGCCTGCAATCTAGGTACTTTAGGATGGGAAAATACGAGAAAGGGTGCTGATTTGGGAGTATGTGAAAAAGAGTACAAAATTCAGTTAGATGTTTGCAATTTCTTCAATCCCTACTTGGCACAAACATGCCTATTTTTTTCGGTGATCGATAACACGAACAGCAACTCAATATTAACACTCGGCGTGCTATCACTGTCAATATGAAACTGTTTATCAAACGCCTTTCTGTTTAACACCCAATGCATGAAATCCAGGGCTCGCTTCTCAGTCGCCCAAGTACCGTTGCATTTAGGTGTCACTCAGGTCCATTTTCGGATACAGAAGTAGAAGTAATGCGATGATAAAAAGACACAAGCATCTCAACAAAAAGGTTCCAGGAAAAATGGCATCCGCTCTTTTCTGATGAAATGAAAAGCCAGTTGCCATGGTTACGGGATATACAGGTACACATGAGTGCTGGACAGCTAAACGCGAGAATTATATCAAGAACACCATATAGGAATTTAGCAGATGCTTTGGCAAGTTTGCTGTTGTATGTTGCATGACGTTTATTAAGCTGCACTCGATTACTCTTCAAATTTACACAGCATTATATTTTTCATACTGATTTCCATTGCACATATTCCTATTATGTAATCAAATGATATGTACTTCATTTGTTTTAATCCCACTCTCACTAATTTTTATTCAATAAATCTATTCTGTGGATTTCACATGGCATTCCAGAAAGCCTCACACAAGATCAAAGTTTCTTTTTCCTGCTCGTTAATTTTACCTTAGTGGCAACCTTTCTTTCTCACATCAACAAGAAGGCGGGCAGCTTCAATTAAATTTCAACCTTGTACATGTCATCCGCCTGTTTCTATTCTCGCCATTTATTCCCTTCATCTTTCAGAGGCCAAACAGGAAACTCAGGGGTCACTGAGCACTATGTCACCGCCCGGCATGCGGTCTCATCAAAGCCTCTTGCAGTAAGCCATAGCACTAAGCCCTGAAAGATCCGTTTTATGCTGATTACACTTCGCTTCGTTGACTAATAACTGTTGCACGGTAGGATTCTTTATCTTCTGATCCAAGTTTTCTTACTCGCGAAGGGATGAAGGTTAAGTACCGCAAGCCATGCGTGGTGCTACAGTGATCACACTCTGTAAAAACAAAAGCGATTAAAGCGAGTGAGACAGCTATTATACAGGTGTTTCACTCCAAAATATTGTGAGAAAGGTTTTGGCCACTCTTTATTATAATTACTGTACCAGAGAAGAGAAAAAGGTTCTTAAATTCACATCAAATGATCATAATCATTATATAGGAATACTAGAATGATTACATGATTGTATTCTGGTTTGGTTGAGTGGTCAATTAAAATGTACGTCATATAAATAATAATCCAAATTTAAATTCCTCCTCAGCAGTTGCAATAGCATATGATGTTTTTGGTCACCGCGTGCATTAAATTGTTTGTCTTTAACCTGCACGAATGAATATCATTTCAAATAGTTCAAGGATTTCTCTCTGATTTTTGGTCGCGATGCTTCTCTGGTGACTTCTCTCCAGCCTCACCATCTCCTCTTATTTGTTAGTTCTTATGGTCTTGGACTATTGAGTTTCAACGCCTCTGTCTCTCTCTGTCTCTCTCTCTCTCTGTCTCTCTCTCTCTGTCTCTCTGTCTCTCTCTTTCTCTCTCTCTTTCAAAGATACATTCATAATACCATTATACTATGAATGTATACTATTTCATTCACTCGATTAGAAGTTCTCCAGATGAGAATGAGTCAGGACCCTGCAAGTGAATCTCAACACAATCTATTCAGACCAACACTCAAAGACATCGTGTATTTGGATTCCACAAAAAAAAGTGTTATCACTCAGCACTGTTGCCCTTGAGCATGTTTAACTAATGCCAATAACAAACTTGAGTTTTCTTGGAGAGGCTTGGATAGCAGAATATATCTTTACAATTGTTTTGATAGGAGTTATAAATGAGCACAGATGTGTATCGTTCAGACGTAAAACTGTAATGTTTATCTACCTCGAATGTGCGCTGACAGCAATTAAACAATCGAACGAATAAAATTACGACGAATAATCGATGATACATGTAATAGCATTACGCCCATTTGCAATCAACGGCAATCAAACTTGAAAGAAGATGCAATGTGATTTAGAATGGTCTGCAATCAACTGATCTGTTCTTTGATTTTCATCATTTCGCCTGGATTGCTGTATTATTAAGTACAAAGTCATGAAATGTTGAATTTCTGTTGTAAAACTTAATATACGACCATGAGCATTCGAGAAACATCGAGTCCAATCAACAATTGTGATTGTGGATGACATTATCTTCCACTAAAAATACATATCACGCTACATGTTGGAAATCGTGATTTTCGCCCAGCAATAAACATCTGTTTTAATTAAAGAGCCCGTTGAGCCGGTGTCACTGCGTTCTTTGTGTTGCGTGATGTGCAAAATGAATGCTCTCGATTAGTTCCACAATCAAAGACGAACTTCATGCCGACAGGTTCATTGTCGCAATCTCTTCATTGACGCCTACATGTGCGTCATTCTGTAGCTTGGTTGTTTCTTATTGTTAGGATCAAGCCAGCTGATCCAAGGTTTACGCTTATTTACATTGGCAGTCAAATCTGTGCCTTTGGCTGGAGATGGTATTATGAGTGTCATCCACGAGTCATGAATGCACGCACACTTTACCTAAAAATGGAGGTTTTAAGTCTCAATTGAGGACATGTGCACGATAGATGACGACTATTACAATGGTTAGCAGTGTTACCACGCTCTGCAACTATACGCTCAAAGATATAGAAACAATAAGGTGCAGGGTCTAGAATTTTTAACTTTACGCCTATTGTTATTGTAGCATATCAACCCATTATATCCCGTCAATGAGAGAGAACGGCTTAGATGGAAATTGCACGTGATATATTTAGAAATGAAACCTCCAAATAAGGAAGCCACAAATGGCATAGATCGGCGCCCTATTCTACCAGCTAGAAATCCGTGCTTTGTCTCCTTGCATGATTGTCACGTTTCATTCATGG
The DNA here is from genome assembly GCA_000328365.1 of Capitella teleta. NCBI lineage: Eukaryota > Metazoa > Annelida > Polychaeta > Capitellidae > Capitella > Capitella teleta. Next base: position 90,389 of record KB309493.1, read on the forward strand.
AGCCTAATAATTATTATGCACGGCATTTTAAATTAAATTATATTGTTGAGTCTTAATTTATCTTTGCAGGTATGATAGTAACGTTTGCCCTTCCAGTACCGATTGTAAGATGTTTGGGTTGCCCTTAACGCGCAGTTACAGTTCAAAAACACAAGGCACACTATTTTGTAATATATTTACTTTCCAGCTGTCAGCTTTGCTTGGCGCGAATTTGGTTTAGAAAGGATTATCTTGAAGTCAACCATTTATTTTGCTTACAGAATCCCGAGAGAGATATTTCGCTCTCAGTTTCATCTTATTTTCATTAGCGGGAACAAACACCCTTTTTGCAGATGACGCCTGAGTGAAATTGTTTAACAAGAAGTAATGAGTAACAGAGGCTGTTAAGGTGGAATAGCCGTAAAGGGCAATTCAGAGCCGACATTTGAAAAGTGGTCACAGCGTTGCTTCACATTCCAAGCAGAGAAGGGACCTGCTGACCAACTAACAACTATTGATATGCGGAAAACGAATAGGATACGATCCATGGGGGGATTTTGAGAGGTTCAATAAAGTGCTTGGAATTTAGATTGAGGGTCAGTTTTATGATCTTGGCTCATGGTGTGGCTGCTGAGGCATAGTTACCAGAAATATACTTACGTATATTCAAGAGAACCCTCCTCATTGTTCAGCCAATCTTTATAAAGTTTACAATAATTGTAGTGGAAGTTTTATCTTTGTGTCCATAACATTAGCTTAACCAATGGTAACTATTCAATGGCAGCAATGTTTGCATTCCCGGAATTCGATCAGTGGGTCAACCAATGTCATATCCTCTTAGCTGTCAGCGTTTTGCATGAACTGCTCTCCCTCTAAACAGTTCATTCCTCGTAAAATACCAAAATTAGCATTTCTGTCATTACCGTAGGTCTGCCATTAGTGCAATAAGCCTTTGAAGGACTGTCATCTCTGTCCGATTATCACTTTGGCTGGATTCTGCGAACGCATACATTTTTGTGTGATAACAGAAAAGAAATATGAGTGTCAAAACAGAAAACTTTGAAATGTGCGCAGAAATATATATGCTTCCTACGTGTTGTTTACTTGCATGATCATCAACAAGATAATGACGGCGAGTGGGCGCTCCAGCACACGTGATCGATATACGGGATAATCATACACGGATTCACGTTGCTGGAGTAATATTACATCTCATCATATTCACGCATTTATTCTCTAGACACACTCGGGTGACTGTCTAGGCACAGGACTTTTGTTATCGAGGCCTGCTGTTTATCAGGACGTGCCAATCGGTTTCTTTGGCCGATCTATGTCAATATCGTCTGTTTCTCTGTTATCGCAGACTCAGCTGCGCACTTCAAGCAATTGTCCACGGATGATAAAGAATCAAGAAATCTGATTAAACATTTTGCCGCTTCCTTTCGCTGAACCATACTGATTAATGGTCTCAGCTCAGTAAGGTGATAGCAAATTCATGTGAAGCAAAACAATTTCACAAATCCGAGAATTTCACAAAGCAACTGTAATATTGTTTCTATTTTATTTTGCTTTGTTCGGTCGGTGTGGCACATACTTTTCATCGGACCAATTTACTAAAAAAACAAATCCTTTGAAAGCTGATATCCGAAATACAGACATTGTTTATGCCTCGATCATGTAAGGAGCAGATTGATTCACAAAGTTAGAGCGCCATTAGCAAAAATACTGCCATTTTACTCTCGCTTCGGAAATGAAGGGGTATCATGTAATACGCACACTAGCAAGGGGTTACTATATATTTCATGGTTATAACATCGACACATGTTACCAATTTAATGCATATCCCGTGGTTTAACTGAATGAGCGCCGATTTTCAACAGGTCCATGAAACAGTCATAAAGAGTTATTCACCACAAACGAGGGAGATAATAAATAAATGGTGTGCCATGGCGTGAAATGAGGCGGCGCAGTATGGACTTTTCTCGTGTGATGCATGCGCCACCGCAATGCATTATGGGATAATTGATTTATCAACAACTGCGGAATGAATGGAACTACGAAACTATCCCTCAACCTAGAACGATTGACAAAAACTGATTAATCGACCCAAGCATTCATTATTGCTGTATCGTGAGCCAAATTGTGCCGTTTGTGAGCAAATTATATGGAAGACGTCAGCCTGTAATTTCCAAAGTGAAAAGAAAAATGGCCGCCATTGAGCGACATGAGAGTTCCGCGGCATTTTAGCCGATGACGCTTTAACTTATCCTGATCTAATCTTCGTGGTTCGACCAATTGCAGCAACGGCCGACATCTGTAACCACCACGAACCAAATTTTACCGTCATAATAATTATTGTTACAAAATCCTTATCACTAATTTTAATCCTTCTCTTTTATCATATAAATCACATTGATAACACGAACAGAATTGTGGCAAATGTGCATGCGAAGTTTAGTTGTCGGTAGAGCCAACGTGAGCCCGGTTTGATGAGGAATTGTGTCAGCAGGGGTCTGATGACGCAATCACAAGACTATACTCGCTCTCTGCATGACCTCTCATCAGAGAGGAAAGCAGACAGATTTAATTCGTAATGTATACATTTAGACATAATCTGGCTCATAGATGCTAACTAGGATATCCCTCCCCCTGTCTGCCCAATTACATAAACATTGTTGGCTGCACTAAGAATCGATGGCATGTTCTGACTTCTCAGCAATGTATTTATATGTGGTCATAAGGTCAACGTCGGAAATGGCGGCTATAAGATATTCTCTCTCGATTTCGCCAAGTCTCAAAGATCGATTAATGTTTTAGTATACGATTTCAACTCATTGAATATTTTTTTATTTTTATCAACACGCTTTAGTACAATGAAAAGGCAGCAGCAGACACACAAGTATGGTGCCTATACTGTAACAAAACTGCACATAATATTATAGAAACAAAAATATTTGTTAAGATCTCATGAAAACATTATAATCGTAAGCCTATATACAAACATCTTTGCTTTTTTCTAAGAACAATCACTCCGCACCGCTGAAAAGGAACATTACTGCAAACATCTCAAGGAAAGCAAAAATGTCCACAAGGAAACGGTGGAAAAAATTATAAGAGCAGTGATAAACAACAAACAAACTGTTGGAAAGAAAATGCCAACTACTAGTAAATAATGCAATCATATCAGATAAAATATAATTGCGATACACAGGGCTCCGCTGTTATGGCTACTTCATAGATATAGGAGCCGCGTTGGCTAAAGGAATCGCAACAAATGCAATCAAAGTTAAACCAGTAGCTATATTTAAAAGAGGTCACTATAACAGTGTTACTACCTTTAAAAATAGCATCCGGAGCTACCGGAGAGGTAGAGGTCCCGGTTCGAGACCACGAGGGCTATATGTAGAGTGGGACAAAAGTAGTCTATCTACCCCATATTAAAGATCTGAATGCTTTCCAATGGTGCTACGCATTTCTTTGAGTGAGTGATTTGGGGTTTTACGGCTCCACCCAACCCGTTCGGGTGATACGGGCGCCAGACGCATTTCTTTGAAAGTGTTACAAAGCAGATCTTTGACTTTTTACTTGATTTCTTTGCATAAATGGGCGCATAATAACATAGGCAATCAATATCAAATATCAGGTATTTATTTTTTTGGGATACTTGATACAATTTAGCAAATTTTAGAGTTTTGTTTTTAACACGGAGTAGATGGACTACTTTTGACCCACTCTGCATATACGGGTAGAGCAATAAAATTTAATTATGACCCATGACTGATGTTCCAAGATGCAACTTCCAATCGTCTAATCAGAACACTTTGAGCTTTCGAAGTTTATAATAATCCAGTCCAATCGTAAAATGTTATTGTGATCTGGTCACGGAATAAATTGTTTGACCTTGCTTGTCTCTGATTGAGTTCGTTGTTCATTTATATTACAAATGAGGATGGGAATTGGGGTGCATTTATGATTTATCCCTGAGGCTTATTACTCTCTCCAGTAAGCGAGACCTTCGGGCGGCTGATGAATTGAAGTATCGGGCTCGCAGAGCCGACCTGTTGCTCTTTCATTTCATCATCCTTCGGGCATGTACACAAATGAACAGAGAACTATACATGCTGGTTAATGAGCTGAACTGAACTGAACTATTTTGAACTCAAGTGAACATAATCTTCGGCTGATAAACGCAGCTGGGTATTAAGGGCTAATTCTACATGATGGAGCATAAAATCGAGTCGAATAACAAGAGGTGTATATGAACATAATAATCAATTGATTACGTAGCGTTTGGCGCGCAGATAGGACGCTTGTTAGTTAAACGGTTGGCGGGATATGTTTGTTGGCGCTTGACCACATTTGAGGCCGGTTAGTCAGCGCAAGGGTCAATACTGGGATGGACCCTTAAGTTAGAAGTTTCAGGTAGCTGGACGGGTAATGTTGCTGCTCTTGTTTGGTCTCACGGTTTTTTTAAGCCGGTGGCTATAATAATAACAAAAATAATTATGCCGAAGGTTTAATAACACCTAACAGCCTTACATAGACGACGCATGCGGTTAACGACGCCATTGGGAGGCGATTTCGGTAACTTATATATTTATTCCATTTATGCATGTTTTGTTACGGTATTTTTTTCCTCTCAGAGAACCAGATCAATTAATGAGATTACCCATTGCCTCCACGCCTTCATTACGCCCCCATATACGCTCTACAGCCCGACATAGTCCTCAGCGACCAGTTGCCAATTCATGTCTCTCCCAAAATACTCCCACAGGCACTTGATCAATCTGACCAATTGCTGCTCATGTATATACATATATATTGTCTCTCAAAATGTTTTCTCTGGGGACCATCAGGCAAATAGATACAAATGACAAAGCGTCGCCTGAATAACAGAGGCCCACCATAAAGAGAATTTGTGTTATGTCTGTCTGATGGGTGTTGCAAAAGATGGAGCTCTGAGCAATGCTTACAACGAGTATTTATAGTCTCAGTGGACCCAGATGGATTTTACAACTGTATATATAATCTTGGCAGGTGAATATACTCTGTAGTAGTAGTTTACTACGTCGGTCACACCTGAGCTTCTACTTATTGGAAGTCGCTTGTTTATCAGGTGGAGCTTGCATTACTGGGTGGAGATAGGGAATAAAATTTTATGGGTTTCATGCCAGTCTCGTTACTCATTGATACCGACATAAACCGGTCATATGCCTCGGTGTGATAAAGCGTACACCGTGCATGTGTTTTGGTTACCTACTGCACATGTACATTTTAAGTTCATAACCAGGGATGGGGGTCTGATGTAGGATGTCATATATTGAAATATTATGTACTGATCATCGAGTTGATAGATTCATGCTTATGCAAAACGGGGAACGGGGATCGGCGCATACCAGTTTGACCTCTCCTTGGACGTCATGTCCAAATATGTGAAGGAAGACTCGATCACAGTGTGTGTGTGTGTGTGTGTGTGTGTGTGTGTGTGTGTGTGTGTGTGTGTGTGTGTGTGTGTGAGTGTGTGTGTGTGTGTGAGTGTGTGTGTATGTGAGTGTGTGTGTGTATGTGTGTGTGTGTGTGTGTGTGTGTGTGTGTGTGTGTGTGTGTGTGTGTGTGTGTGTGTGTGTGTGTGTGTGTGTGTGTGTGTGTGTGTGTGTGTGTGTGTGTGTGTGTGTGTGTGTGTGTGTGTGTGCGACATTGTCATATGTGGAAAAAATAGAGAAGAAGTGGAAAGAAAGAGGATTAGAGGAAAGCAATTGAAGAAAGAGGCCTGATAGCTTCTAGAAAAAAAAATCAAATGCATGGTGTCCTATGAAGTTGATGACTGAATTATCACTCTGCAATTAAGAGTATCTTTTTAACAAAGTGACCAACTTCAAATAATTCTGGTTAATAGAAAAGATGATACAGGCTGAATCAATCAAGTAAAAAAAGTTGGCCATGAGTGCTTTTTCTTTTTGAACTTTCTTCTTGCTTCTATTTTTTTTTTTCAGTCTCCATCACTTGGTCTTTCTGGTTTCCTTCTCTCTCCTTTTCTTATGTTGCCTTCTGTACATCTTCATCAGAATAAGTCAGTGTTGAGCGGCTACATCTTCTTTCAATCTGTTACGCTGTATCTAAACTTCCATTGGAACTTACATTTCTTCTTCTGGCCATGAATATTGACGGAGCCATCCAACTAATGACTTTAAAATGCATTTTAAACACTGTCCAAACAATTATACAATTCGTGTATTATTAAAATCTTGTCTTATATCCAATCTCGATTAGACAATATAGCTTTGTCCATATGAATCTTTACTATAGATAACGATATCATTATCAGTTACATCACTGATAATGACATATATATGCAGCACACGCACACTGTCTTTTTCCAACAGTGCCTCGTTGCCTCATGCTTCGGAGGCATTTTATAGTCGCAATTAAAATAAATTACTTTTTTTTTTTTTTGCAATGGAGCACTCGCCAATATGACGTGCGTCTTCGGTGTAGGTTTCCTTTCTAACTGTGTGACGTTGTTTAGGTCAATGTGATTTGAAAATTAATCCATTGAGTTATCAAACAATAAAATTATCTGACAACCGCCAAAGATGTTGGCTTTTGGTAGATTATTGCTACTAGTAGAAGACTTTTATGTTGTAGCAAGGAATGCCAATCCGTTGGCGTGAAAATTCAAGTTTGTTCATCACCCATAAGTCTAAGGGAGTTATATTTTGATAAATGGCGTGAGGAAGAGTGTATATTAAATCAGAGCCACATCAAATACAGAAGGCATTGAACACAAATGGATAACTAAGAAGAACATAAAATGAACAGTAACAATAAAATTTATGTCGTAATTTTGATTGGACGATATGGAAATATAAAATGGAAGCATGACATTTACTTACCGGCTCATTTATTCAAAATAATATTGTGTGCTTGGTCCGAACGAAATCAGTATGTGCAGTGTGGTTTCAAACAATGTTATTCAACCGTTGCGCGATTACAACTTTGTGGCGTAAAAATTTGTTTGTCACTGTGTCACAAATGGTTCTAATGTTTTGTATCTTTCTTGTTTAGAGGCGCACGTCCCTTCCTTGTAAGATATCTGTTGAATATGAAAGTCTAAGAGTCCAATTGAAGCTTGTCGCCTCTCCTGAATAGAATTCAGAATGGTGTTAAACGAGACTTGGTAAGTTAGCAATCATACACTGTGTATATAGATGACGTCCTCAATAAAACATCCCATGATGTAGGGTAGCATTTAGGGGGGGGGAGCCACAGGAGCCCCAGGTTCTGTCGGATAGTTATGTTTGTGGTCTATAATGAACTATAAACTAGATATATCGTACGATTTATGTTAGTTTTCTTGCAAATTTGACCCATGCTCTTGTGACCTTTTGAGATCAGTAAACATTGATCAGACTTGCTTACTTTTATGATGCTGTTATTCTGGCCATTATGTAAATCACTCCTGTCATATATATATAGTTATAAATCATCGCACATGAAAACAGCGTGTGTGTACATGTACTACAATCCACACACTATGAAATCATCATCTTTTCGCCTTGATGGTGCCCCAGACATGAAGGCATTGACAAGCAATGACACACACATATATGGTTGTAACCGCCTTGCTTTTGCAATATTATCAGAATACCGCTCATCGTGAGCTATAGTCATCATCCACTGCCGCCGATCTCTTATCTTAATTTCAACACTAAAATCAACATTGACATGACCATACAATTATTGAAAATAAATAATAGTTCAACACTTTCTCAGATAAGACAAACGTAAAGTGTGTGCTTCTTTCAAGCGACAATATTAGAGAATTTGCTCTAAATAATGTTTGATCTTTGACCTAAAAATGGATTGGTTCTATCGAGTATCTCTCTCCGTGGATAGGGTTACCTTACTCCTGAACTGTGTTCTAAGAAGGATAGGCTAGAGAATTATAAAGTTGAAGTTTCACATACAGTAAACATTAGTATTTTCCATCAACGCAATAATAAATCAAAATGACCTAACATTTATACAGTAGTGCCAATCAATATTTGCATAATTGATGTTCTTAATAAAAACCGTGTACTTCTGAGAATCAGTTCATTTCGATGCCAAATATACACGGAATTCATACAACACAGCGTCTGTCGATTTATGATTCAAGACACCAAACGGAATTCGATGGAACTTTATAACTTTTTTGATGCGGTGCGGATACTGGAAATGAACCGGTAATTAACAATTTGTAAGTAATCCGTGTTCACATTTCCGTCCTCGCATTAAAGAAAATCTACGCGGCGTCGGCATGGGCAGTTTATAGCTGATCACAAAGACCCAAAAAAGCTTTGATATCGAGGATTGTTTAAGATCAAAGATTTAATTAAGGTCAGTAGCTGTAAGGTTGAAAGGCACCATGCGGAGAGTGACCTGGTCGGAAAGAGTACTGAGGAAAGGGTGCAAGTGTTGACTAAATCAAGCGTCGCCGACGTACGGTTGAACGGTTTTAGTGTCCGCAGTCCGGGCAGAAGTGGGTGGAATTGGATTGGGAGCCTATTAAGAGGGAGCGTCCGACTTGGGAACTTGACAGGATGCGCCCTAATCAGGGTTGCTTGTACTACATGTACTAGCTGCTCTAACATCTCCTTGAATGTCCATTTAAGATGCGTCTTTATCGTGCACGAAGTTTTAGTCTCGCGGACTTTTGCTTTTGCTTGCTCGTTGGCCAATTTGGCGCAGAGGATGGCTGCTGCGGGCGATATAAGTTTATCACTCCCTGTCAATTTCTGTTTAATGACATTTTGTCCGTCATGAAAGTTCGCTTGTGACTGAAGTTCCTGTTTGTGTCCATTTAACAACGATTTTACATTTTATATTATGTTCCAGACCCAGAACCATGCATGCATAGTTTTTTTTTGTGTTTTGCACAATTTCTGTTGGTTTTGTTGGCATTGTATTTCTTTGCCCTTTAACACGTGTCTCGGAGTGACTCACACATGGTACCCGTGAGTGTTCCTCACGAGGTTTGGTGGTTTTAGCCTTTGACGCGACTCGCATGTGCATGCGCTTGCAGCTCAGGCAAGGTCATTGACGCGTGTCTGTGCTTGCCGATACGTCGCTTTGGTGATGCTTCTTACATATCTGCGGAGGATGCGTGCAGTTATTTCCCAAAGGTTAGGGGCATCGGTTTGTAGACAATATGTCGGCTTTACAACTTGCTGAGAATGAATGTGCTCGAGTAGTCATTCATTGTGCAATTTATTCTGTAAAGCCCAATCTTATGTGTTGAAAACCGCTATAGGATCCCACTGCTCGCTTCCGTAACGTTATTGTCATGGTTGGCAATTGGCCTTGTACCATGAAGTGGTCGTTTCGTTCTCGTTTCGCAATCGTGGACTCTGAAAGAATTTGCATGGTTACCGCATTATGGTCACTAAAACGGAGGTTTCCACAAACAATAGAAGATATTCAAAACAGTAATTTAAAATAGCACCCTAGGGAAAACAGGTGAAATGATAGACATATTAGTTTAGATGAGAAGCTACTGCAACTGTAAATGATTTTGTTATATTATAACTGAACGTATTTAGGGGTAAGTAGCGGGAGATGTAATTAGTGAAATTGAATTATGACTTTTGGGTGCAAAGGATTCTAGATTAGTGTTTTACGAAACGCCAAAAATAGTGGTACGCTTTTCATTCAGGTTTGTTATGTTCCCCTATTGCAAATATACACCTCAACTTGACCTAGTAATTCTAGCAATTATATGGGAAGTGGTGTGAAAGGAATTGATGCATGATCAGGCGTGTGATATTACCTGGCGATTTCAGAGAAATCGTTCAGTAAACAGAAAATTGCATTGAAGACTTTGTTGCGGTATTACTTTGCGCTTTTATCCTTTGATGGAGGACTTGACAAAGAAATACGCACGCAGTACCTGGAAAGAGCTTTAATTGCATTGAGCAGAACTTACAATTATGTTCTTTTATGTTAATTAGTCGTGAATTCTGTCTTCCGGAACCCAGGATTTGTGAACGAAGTCCGCTAATAAAAGAGCTTTTTGGGGAATTACAATGTCCTCTGGTAATACAGCCTGTATCACCAAAGGACATTGTAATTCGCAATCCCTGTATCATACAGGGATTTCCATTTTCTAGATTATCTCTCGCCTGAAGTCTGCATCCTGCGTGCAAGATGGTCGTGAAGATGCGTACATTAATGACATTCATACTGCGTGTGCAAAATAGACGACACCACCCTTCCTCTGCGTGTGGCATATCATTGGCCTACATTTTATATTAGGTACAAATGAAACCCTTGATCTATAAATGGTCTTATAATTAAGTTAATTTCCGCTTCGAGTAGAAAGATGCATTTCAGGTGGTGCTCTCATTTTTATATCCGTCAATAATATGACGTCTTGGAGTGGAATAAAAACACAATGTATGTCATAATGGTCAGCATGCATCGGCAATATTTACGAGGTGGGGGTGCTCATGCGACCTTTGATCTACATTCATCGTTGTGGGGTTTATTTTCCCCACCTTTGCATACATCAACCTGTTTACGGTCATGTTTCATCTTTTCCGCCAATAAATAGCTTCTTGGCCTTTTCAATACAACTCGGCAACAGGCATGACTTCTGTTTGTTTGTCCGTAATGGTGATTGTATTCTGTTAGCATCGGGACGCATCACTCCGATCATCAGAATCTAGTACATGTATACGGATAACACGAATCACAGTTTAAGGCGATGGGTAGCATAAATGACATTTATCAAAATTTGGGGATAACTGCAATTCTTAGCCATCTCTCACGGTCGCCGCTGAAAACTGAACCGAAGCTGAGGCAACATCCCACAAAGCCACCGGGCTAAAATCCTCAATGAGAAATTCCACCGAAATATCATGGTTTCACTGGTGTGTGGTAAATAGGCACATTCGACCATGCATGTTGAGCAATTAGAGTTCGACCCCAAATCGATTGCTTCTGCAATTAAATCCTGATAATGCTATTTGTTTCCTTTGACATTTTATGACTGTGTTGGTATAAATTGGTTTATTATTTATATCACGTGAAATATATCGCTGCTGCAACGCATACTTTAATTGAAAGTTGCACAGGGACAAAGAAAGATGCGCCTTTCGTTTGCCCTATATTCGATGCAAGGATACTCCAATAATCAAGCCAATTGCATGAACGTAATTAACAGCTGAGTCCAGATTAGCCTCAATTTATAAGCATGTTTAATTCCATATTGCTTTCACGATTAAGCCACATGTGACATTCTGGGTAAATATCAAAGGTCAAGATTACCCAAATTCAGAGTCCTTACCAACAGGTTCCTTCCCTAAAATCGCTATCGACAATACTTCATCCTTTTGTAGCATTATGCATTACAAAAAAGTGACATGGCATGGCATGAACAATTAATCTTTTTAGGGAAAAAGTGGTGTTGCCTTGTCCAATTATGCTCACACTAAAATTTCGTCGTCAATCTCATTAAACTGCATTTTGATTGATATTAATGATATCCTTTTTTTTTTTATTTCATTTCATTTAAGACTTATGTCCACTTTTGATTGAATCAAACTATGCCAAGCAATAAAACTGACTTGCATTAAATGTCGGAGCTATTGACATGCGCTATGCTACGTAGCTAGAGTGTGTATACTAGTATTTATACTACGAATCGGGAAACTTTAGAAGTAAGTTTCAAGGTTTAAGCAGATCATATTACCATCGTCCCGTCACTTAAATGCCTAGCACCACCCTCGGCCTTCACTCCCTCACACCGCTTCTCTACCTTCCCCATCGAAGGTTCGGTGTAATATTAAAAGACCCAGCGCCTATGCCATCCACCAAATGGACACATTAGCCGACCTGTCATCTCCACTTTTCCTTGCGTACGCATTATACTCGTGCCTTGAGCCTGAATCCCGAGCCCTATCTATGGATATCAGCCATTAATTTTACTACACTTGGTCCTTGGCAGAGAGTACCTCCCACTCTCTCCAAGGAGAGCATTCATCCAAGTATCACTTTGGGGACCACATTACTTTCATGAAAGTTCTTCTGGTGAACAATTTGTGCAGAAACTACGATGTTGTTATTCTTGTCCTTGCCTTGGATGGTTGAAAAAAAGTGCGTTGCCGTGGAAACACATTGCCACTCAGCCAGGAAATGACAGCTCGCAAGGAAGTACATACCCTCATCACCACTGCTATTTGCGCCTGTTCTGTTCAACCGCGGTAGTTGAGATGCAGATTTCCCCATCAGCGTGTTTGTTTGCATGCATGCATGGCAAAAAAAAAAAAAAAAATAAAATAAAATAAAATAAAATAAAATAATAATAGAAAATGCCACGGTTGCAGACTGCAAAGTTGGCCATTGCAACTGAGAGGCTTGATCAAGTTACTTTCAACACAAGTGATCACATTCAGGTCTAGTGATCTGACTAGGTACGTGGTAAACTGGCTTGCAATCCTCATTAGTCATTTTCTCGCCCCTCTCTTGTTATATCCGCTTGATAAAATAAGCTAGACACTGGACGTTTTATTCATGATTGATCCTGCTGGAAAAAAAAAAAAAAAAACTTATCCTGCCTC